>PVHY01001005.1:38416-154135 GCA_004024945.1 Uropsilus gracilis | reverse complement strand
AATTACACCAGACACATCAGAAATCCAAAGGATAATCAGAGAGTACTATGAACACCTATATGCAAACAAATACAACAACCTGAACAAGATGGACAGATACTTGTAAAGATACAACCACCCCAAACTAAACAAAGAGGAAGTAGAGAACTTAAACAAAACAATCACAAGCAGCAAAGTTGAAGCAGGCAGCAAAACTCTACCTAAAAACAAAAGCCCAGAATGAGATGGCTTCACAAACAAATTCTAGCAGACATCCAAAGAGGAAATAGTGCCTTTGTTACTAAAGCTTTTCCAAAAAATTGAGAAGGAAAACTTCCAAACACATTCTATGAAGCAAATATCACCCTCATACCAAAACCAAATAAAGACAGCATGAAGAAAGAAAACTATAGACCAATCTTCCTAATGAACACGGATGCAAAATTTTTAAATAAAATCCTGGCAAATTGAAACCAACGATGTATAAAAGGCATTATTCACCATGACCAAGTGGGATTTATCCCAGGGGCACAGGAGTGGTTCAATATCCAAAAATCAATTAATATAATCCACCACACCAACAAGGAGAAAACCAAAAACCTTATGGTCATATCAATAGATGCAGAGAAAACATTTGATAAAGTTCAACACCCATTTATGATAATAGCTCTTGAAAATTTGGGGATAAAAGGAACATATCTCAACATAATAAAAGCCATCTATGACCTACAGCAAACATCATCTTAAATGGGGAAAACTAAAACTATTCCAATTAAGGTCTGAACCCAGGCAAGGATGTCCACTATTTCCACTACTTTTAAACATTGTACTGGAAGTTCTAGCAAGGGCACTAAGACAAGAGAAAGACAAAAAAGGAGTACAAATAGGGAAAGAAGAGCTGAAGCTGAATTTTTTTCAGACAATATGATTCTTTATGTAGAGAATCCAAAAAAACCCACAGTAAAACATCTTGAAACAATAAACCAGTTCAGTAAAGTAGCCAGTTACAAAAGCAACACACAAAAGACAGTAGCTTTCCTATACACAAAAAGTCAAGCAGAAGCAGAAGAATTTTTTTTAAAATCCCATTTACAATCGCACCAAAAAAAATAAAATAACTGGGGATAAACCTAACAAAACACATGAACGATCTATACAAAGAAAACTTCAAAATGCTGCTAAAAGAGATAGAAGAAGACCTAAGGAAATGGAAAGACATTCCCTACTCATAGATTGGAAGAATTAACATCACCAAAATGACCATCCTATCAAAAGCAATCTACAGATTCAATGCAACCCCTATAAAAATTCCAACGACATTCTTCAAAGAGATAGAACAAAACTTACTGAAATTCATATGGAATAAAAAAAGACCTGGATTATCAAAAAACCTCCTGACCAGAAAAAGAGAGAATGGAGGTATTACTATTCCAGACTTCAAACTATACTACAAAGCCATAGTAATTAAAACAGCTTGGTACTGATACAAAAACAGACAATCAGATCAATGGAACAGAACTGAATCCCCTGAAATAAAGCCAAATATATATAAACAACTAATCTTTGACAAAGTAGTGAAGAACTTACACTGGAACAATGACAGCCTCTTTAATTAATGGTTTTGGGCCAAGACATGCAAAAAAATAAACCAAGACACCCCCCCACACACACACACCATGTACAAAAACTAACTCAAAATGGATAAAAGACTTGGACGTAAGATCTGGAACCATAAAATACATAGATGAAAACCTGGGCAAAACTCTTCATGAATTACAATTCAGAAATCCATTTTTGGACATATCTATAGCTGGCAAAAAAATGAAGTAAAACATAAGCAGCTGGGACTACATAAAACTAAAAAGCTGTTGTACAGCAAAAGACAACAGAAAAAATGAAAAGAATCCCAACAAAGTGGGAAAAAATTTTGGCCCTCCATACAAGTTATAAGGATCTGATAATAAAGATACAAAAAGAACTCACACAACTTAATGAAAACAAAGTGAAAAACCCAGTCAAAAAATGGGGAGAAGATCTACAAAGACACATCTCTAAAGAGGAATTCAAAATGGCCAAGAGGCACATGAAAAGCTACTCAAGGTCACTAGCAATTAGGGAAACACAAATCAAAACCACAATGAGATACCACCTTATATCAGTAATAATGGCCCACATCCAAAAAATGGAGAACAACAAGTACTGGCATGAATGTGGAGAGAAAGGAACACTTTAACACTGCTGGTGGGAATGTAAACTGGTCCAGCCACTACGGAAAGCAGTGTGGAGGACCCTCAAACTAATGAAAATGGAACTACCATTTGACCCAGCAATTGCTCCTCTACCCAAAGGAGACCTCAATGTGGGTACAAAAGGACACCTGTGCTCAGATGTTTATTGCAGCACTATTTATAATTGCAAGGACATGGAAACAACCCAAATGCCCCAAGACAGAGGACTGGATGAAAAAGATGTGGTATATATACACAATGTAATATTACTCACCAATTAAAAATGACAAATTTGATGATTTTTTGGTAACATGGATGTACCTACAAGAAATCCTATTGGCAGAAACAAGTTATAAGGAAAAAGACAGAAACCAAATGATTTTACTAATATATGGACCACCAAACGAAAGTACACAAGTAGGGGAAAGGACCAGCTGTAGTGGTCAGGTAGGGGAGATGGTGGGTGACTCTCTGTGATCACAATGATGTGAAATATATATATAAATATATATATTTATATATTATGTTATGTTATATTATATTATATTATAATATTATATATTATATTATATTATTATATATCATTAATTATATATTATTAATTATATGTCATATTATATATAATATATAATATAATATAATTATATTATAATATATATTAATATATACATATGAATTATTTAAATAATAAAAAAGTTTCCTTTTCCAAATTAATGAACCTCATTTTTGTTGCACCCTAAGTCTGAGTCATGTTGTGTACTTGTGAGCACACTGCTGAGAACCTACAAATTGTGACTTGCTCCAGCTTTGATACTGTTTTATTTAGTACTGTTTTACATGGTTGCTCAAATTGAAAATTCTAATCTCCAGCTTCCCTGGTCACCATTTGACATAGCTCTAACCAACGGAATGTGAGCAGAAGTGGGCAAATATCTAGGTCATGTTCCCCTTCCTTTTCTCCCTTCTTACTCCATTCTGTAGTGTGGTTATGCAGCCACAGAGGGTGAAACCATGAACACCAATCTTATGGTCATGAACACCAATCTTATGGTCAGAGAGTGAGGAGGACAAAAAAACTTCCATCTTGTTTTAATCATTGTTAGGATGAGTTTTCTGTCATATACAGCCAAACATAATGCTAATATGAAAATCAAAATAAATCTTTACCTCATGAAAAGTCAGTGTTCTTAATAGTAAAATGTTTTCCTTAAAATACTACATCAGGCGTTCTTACTAAGTATTCTTCTTAAAAGAAAAAAAGGGTTCAAACCACTTGATTAAACATTATCCTTTATGTGAGGCATCTAAATTTGCTGACCTAAGAATACTTAGATGTGTGCAACTGGATCTTCCCAAAAATATGTTCTGTCACACCAAACTATAGCATTACTGGAGCTCCTGCTTGTGGCAAGAGGTGGGGAGGTAGGGATTCAGAATTCTGCTTTGGAAGTGGCTCCCCAGAACTAGGGATTTTGTCTCTCCAAGTAACAACAGTATATTTTATCATTGAGACATAATTGACAAAATTTTAAGATATTTAAAATTGTACATGGTGGACATATATGTATGTGTGTGTAAAATATGTATTCTGTGAAAGAATTTCTTTGAGTTAACACATCCATCACCATATATATATACACACATATATCACACACATATAATATGTACCTATATAGTACATATACATACACACATATGTACATATATATATTTGATGAGAATTTAAAAATTCTACTCCCAGCTAATTTCAATAATACAATAATACAATAGCATCAACTACAGTCACCATGTTATAAATTACATCCCCAAATCTTATTTTTTAAAACTTTTTACTAATCATTTTTATGTATTTATGTATGTGTATATATGTATATATATGCATATATATGTATATATGTGTATATATATATATATATACACACATACTATGTTACATCATTGCATTCTCCAGGGTTCTCCCTCCACCCCCTCACCTGCAAGAGTTCATCTTGATCTTCCCGTGCTCCTTCCTTCCCCAATCTCCCCCACCCCCCATCCCCTCCACAACAACCTGCCCCTCTCTGATGTCAGCTTACCCTGGGTTTTTCCTACCCTTTTGCCTGTCACTGCTACATCCCATCTATAGGTGAGATCATATTGCATGTCTTTTTCTTTCTGACTTATTTCTGCAAAATCCCTCTACGTCTATTCATGTTATCATGAATGCTTCATATTTATTGGTTTTGATTGCAGAATAATATTCCAGTGTGTAAATATACCACATCTTTTTCAACCATTCGTCAGTTTGGGAGCATCTGGGTTGTTTCCCTATCTTGGCATTTGTAGTTAGTGCTGCAATAAACATCCTAGTACAGGTATCCTTTTGAATTAGTGTTTTTGTGTTCTTCGGGTAAATTTCTAGCAGTGGAATCGCTGGATCTAATAGTAGTTCTATTTTCAGTAGCTTGAGGATCCTCCACAGTCTTCCATAGTGGCTGAACCAGTTTGCAATCCCATCATGAGTTTCTCTACACAACCAGGACACTTGTTGCCTGTGTGTGTGTGTGTGTGTGTGTGTGTGCCATTCTTATTGGTGTAAGATGATAGCTCAGTGTGGTTTTGATTCACATTTCCCTGATTATTAGTGATGTGGAACATTTTTTCATTTTTTAAAAAATTTATTTAGTTATTTTTATTCATTAAATCACAATCCCTGTAAATAGTTTTTGGTATACCTTCCCCTCCCTCCTCCCTCTGGTGCCCCCTCCATTCTCTCAAACCCCATTCTTCGGTATTTGCTAGTCTATGTTATGTCCATTAGTCTCTTTATTCCTATGGCAGTGCTCTTTCATTGGATGAGGGACTGTGTTGTTGGAACCAGGTGAACCTTGCTGGTAGATTTTCAGTCTTAAGATTGTGTTGAGCGGCCAGTCTATATTTATTTGTGTCTGTCCATGTTTTCTCATTGGAGGCTGTCTTCTCCAATCTCATCTCTGTTGTTTGCTGCTTTATCTTAAGTCTCTGGCATCAGATTTAGGGGGGTCTCACCCTCTGCCAGTGTCCATGAAGTTTTTCTGTGAGTACAGGCATCCATGAATGGCCATTGTAGATCATCTCCTCTCTCATTTTGCAGCCCTGCTGTGGAGCTGATGCCCCTAGTTCTTGGCCTTCCTCTCCTCTCCCGTAGTGTGGGGAGGGGCACCTTGGATTCCTAAAAGATATCTCCAAAATGAAGTCTTGGGTCTTCTATACCTGGGAGCGCGTAAGTGCACCTCATGACATCATGCTTCTATAGCTGTTTCTTGTGTCTCACATGCACTGGTTCTCTCATTTGTCCATCTACTTTGTCTGGTTCAGGCTTGTGTGCTGGATTTTTACCTGGCCCCTCACCTGTTTTATGATGGGGTTTGTATTAAGAATGTTCTTCCTCCCCCTGACAATTAGCTGGAGTGAAAGTAAAATGGAAGGGGCATTCCTCCCTCCTGCCTGCCCACATGTTGGTACCTCTCTGCGTGTGGTGGGGCCTGGAGGGTTAGACAAGCATCTTCCCTTGGGATGGGGACTAGGGGGAACATACCCCAGTCAATCTGAGCTGCAGATGGCCATCCTGTGTAACAACCATCTGCTGATGGGTGAGGCTAGAACCCCACCTGATCCCCCTTCCTGGGCTCTCCATGTTTGGGGGGCTTACCCAAGGGTCATGGCTGCCTTTGCTCCCCACTGCCAGGGGAGCTCCCTGGGAACCTGGGAGGGAAAGCAGCCTGCTTACGTTGCTTGCTACATAGCAGGGTACAAGTCCCTGCACTGTCCCCATGCTGATCTGTGGAGCATTTTTTCATATGCCTATTGGCCATTTGTATTTCCTCTTTGGAGAAGTGTTTTTTTTTTTTTTTGCTTCAATTTTGCTGCTTGTGATTGACCTTTTTAAGTTCTCTATTTCATCTTGTTCAATTTTCGGTGATTGTATCATTCTAAGAATTTGTTCATCTCATCTAGGTTGTTGTAATTTTTTGTATATAGATATTCATACTAATCTCTAGTTATTTTTTGGATATCTGAAGAACCAGCTTTCGGTTCTGTTGATTTTCTGGAATTCCTTTTTTGGTTTCTATTTCATTTATTTCTGCTTTTGTTTTAAGTATTTCTTGTCTTCTGCTTGGTTTTGGATTTTTTACTCTTTTTCTAGGTACTCTAGTTGGAAGACTGGATTATTTCTTTGTTTCTAACTTTTTGATACTGGCCTGTATTGCTCTGAGTTTGCCTCTAAGTACTTATACATTTTGCAATGTTGTCTCATCTTTATCAATCGTTTCAATGTAAGTTTTAATTTCTTCTTTGATTTCATTTATTCAGTGGTCTTTCAGTAGTCTGTTGTTCAGTTTCCATGTGGTGTACATGCTCCCTATTTTGTTTTCATTATTGATTTCTATTTTGATACCTTTATGATCAGAGAAAAAAGCTGGGATTACTTTAATCTTTGTGTATTTAATCAAGTTTGCCTTGTGGCCTAATATGTGGTCGATTTTGGAGAAAGATCTATGCGCATTTGAAAAAAAGAGTGTATTCCATTCCTTGAGGGTGCAGTGCCCAATAGATATCTATTAAGTTTATTTGGTCTAGATCTTCCTTTAAAGCTTTTGTGTCCTTGTGTAGTTTGTTTTGTTGATCTGTCCATTAGAGAGAGGGGAGTGTTAAAGTCATCTACTACATCTGTATTTTTACCAATATTTGCTTCTTGCTAGTTCTGCTACTACTTACTTATGAATTCTGATGCTCCCTTGTTTGAATGTATATTTATAATTGCAATGTTTTTGTGATGAATTAAGCCCCTTATCATTAGGCAACAACCTTCTTTGCCCCTTGTTGCCTTTTTGAATATAGAATCTGCTTTAGAATGGCTACCCCTGCCTTCTTTTTGGGACCATTTGCTTAAAGGATTGTTTTCCAGTTCTTTACTCTGAGTCTGTGCTTATCTTTAGGGTTTCAGATGTTTCCTGGAGGCAGCAGAACGTTGGGTTCTGTGTTTTGATCCAGTCTACTACTCTGTATCTTTTGGCAGATGACTTTAGACTGCTAACTTTTACGGTGATGATTGATAGTTGAGATTCTGACATTGGTTTTTTGGGGGTCATTTTAAAGTTGCTGTTTCCTTCCTTGTTTTGTTGTATTTTTCTGTTGGTTTTGATCTTACGGCTTCTTGTAAGATTTCTTAGAGTGGGGGTTTGGTGGTAGCAAATTTCTGGAGACTTTGCTTGTCCTAAAATGTTTTTATTTTTCGTTCATAAAAGGATAGTTTTGCAGGGTATAGTATTCTTGACTGGCATTTTTGTCTTGGAGTTTTTTGAACTTGTGACTCCAGTCTCTCCTTGCCTGGAGTGTCTCTTCAGAGAAACCTGAGGTCAGCCTAATAGGTATATTATCTTTGTATATTATCTGTTCCCTTTCTGTGATCAGTTTCATTACTCTTTCCTTATCTTGAACTGTTGGTATGCCTTGCTGTAGTTTTTCTTTCATTAATGTAGTTTAGTGTCCTTTTGGCTTCCCCTATGTCTGTTTTTATTTTTCTTCAGGTTTGGGAAGTTTTATACCATTTTCTTAAATAGCCAATCAGTTCCCATGTCTCTCTCTTCTCCTTCTGAGATTCCAATTACTTTTTTTTTTTTTTTTAAGAGTAGGTCTCATTATTTTTGCCCGTGGAACTGCATGCTCTTGTTGCCCAGCATACCACACACTCAAGCAATCCTCAGCCTCAGCTTTCCAAGTATCTGGGATTACAGGTGCGTGCCACCACGCCCAGCTATTTTTTTGGAACTAGGTCTCACTGCAGGCCCCAGGCGGGACTCAAACCATGATCCCTAGCCCCAGCCACTTCATAGACTGAAGCTTACAGACACGAGCCACCATGCCTGGCCAGATTCCAATTACTTTTATGTTTCCTTTCTTTAAGGACTCTGATAGAACTCTGAGTTTTTCTTCTGTCTTCTTACTTTACATTTCTCTTTTTCTTCATCTCTATTTTAGTATCTTCAAGGATGCTGATTCATTCTATTTCACCTATTCTGCTTTCATGGCTTTTCCCTGCATTTCTGAGCTCCTACTATATCCTGAGTATCTTTCTGTTTCTTTTCTAGGGATTCAATCCTGTTCTTCAGTTCACCAATTATGCTATTCTTATTGATGCTTTCTTTTTTTATATTTTTCTACTTCTCTTAACTTGTTGAATGCTTCTGTCGTGCTGTTTTCTTTTTCTTCTTTGTATTTTTCTACTTCTTTTCTTAGCTCGCTGAGTGTTTTTATCTGCTGAGTTTGAGTTCTTTGTCTGACAGATAAGAAATTTCTTCAATGCCGTCCTTGTTGGTTTCTAGAGGTTGTCTTTCCTTTGGTGATGTCTTATTTCCCATAGGGCTTACTGAGTATTTGCATTTTTCTTCCTTCCTGTGTTTTGCCTTTGGGCTTGCTCTATGTATTGAGCAACTATGCTCTAGTGTTGGCTGGCATGTTGATTGGAGTCCTCTACCAGGCTGTAGTTCTGTCTTTGTGCCTATTCTGTTGTGGTGACTACCTCCCTTGCTTCTGTTGACTGTTTTGGGAAATCAGATCCTTTGAAGTCAGATAGGGTGAGGGGCAGTGTGACTTCTGCTATAGAATCTGCCTCTTCTGTCTTGGGATTCTCTCTCTTAGGCTGATTGAGTCTAATTTGCTCTTCTGTGTTTCTCTGCAAGTGTTTTCCTAGGAGTGTCTTTAGTTGGTAGTAAAATTGGGGTTGTTAATCTATCCACCTCCTTTTATTTTTGTTCCTTGCTTCAGGTTGGCTGTTGGGAAAGTATGAATGCTTTGGAGTCAGAGAGGATAAGGGGCAAGAGTGGCTTTTCTACCACACTTCTCCTTACGTTTGTTCAGTCTATGCTGCTTTCTCCAAGTTCTCACTCCTGTGTTGTAGCTGATGTTTGTTCCTTTTGCTGCGCCAGTGCCACTGATATGGCCCACCAGGTGTTTCCAGAGGGACCTGAGTTGGCACACTCACCTGAGCTGCTTTAGCCCTTCAGTTTCACTGATCTGAATGTGCCCAGCAACTGCTAAGACTGTTGGGACCTCCCAGGTAAGGAGCCAGGTGTTTCTGGAGAGCAAATTTTATTTTTTTTATAAGTAAAAGTTTGTACCCTTTTACCAACAACTTTGATTGCCCCACCTTCCAGGACCTAACAATGACTTTCCTATTATTTTGTTATTTTGACCTTTTTTTAAAAGATTCCACATATAAGTTAAGTGCCATGCAGCACTAAACTCTACTTAGCTGATTTTTCTCAATGTTACTGCTGTCCATGTTCATCCATGTGACAGAATTTCCTTTTGTGAGACTAGGTAATGGTTCATACCACAATTTCACAGTTTTCTTTATTTCTAACCAATTATTAAGGCTGCAACAAACATATAAGTACAAATATCACTTTGATGTTGTGACTTTTTATTCTTTGGGTTCTATAATAGTGCTATTTTTAATTTTTTTGAGGAATTTCCATGTTTTCTATCCTGATAGTACTAACTTGTATTTCTCCTGATAGTGCATCAAGGTTCTCTTTTCTCTACACCATCAGCATTTATCTCATCTTTTTTATAATAGCCATCCTAACAGGTGTGAGGCTATTACAAATAGCCATCCTAACAGGAGTGAGACGATATCTCATTATACATTCCTTGGTCATTTGTGTCTCTTCTTTGGAAAAAGGTCTGTTCAGGTCCTCGCACACTGGATTATTTGGGTTTTATTGAGTTTGGGTTTTATATGACTTCCTTGTACATTTTGGGGATTACCTCACTGGGTATTTGTTTACCAAAATTTCTCCTGTTCCATAGGTTGCCTTTTCATTGTTGATGGTTTGTTGTTGAACAAAAGCATTTGGTTTGATGTAATCCCAAAGTTTATTTTGCTTTTACTTCTGATATCAAATAATAAAAACTACCATGATGACTGATGACAATGAGGTAACTCCTTACATTTACTTTTTAGAATTTATAATTTCAAGTCTTACTTGAAACCTTCAATTAGTTTGGCAATCCAGTTTTCCCAACACCAATTAGGGAATAGACTATCCTTTGCCTATCCCATTTTTGAAAACTTTGACATTGTTTCTGGATCTCTCTTTACATTTAAATTTGGGTATTTAGTGTGTCTCAGTGTGGATATGATTCTTTGGACTCATTTGGATGATGTAGCCTTCCTACCTATGGATAACTTTTCCCCCCAATTAAGGAAGCTTTTACGTATTATTTCTTTCAATAAGCACGCTGCTCCTTTCTTCTACTTCTGCATCTCCTATAAGGCATGTATTTGTCCTCTTGATGTTGCTTCCAAAGTTCATTAGGTTATGTTCTCTTTTTTTTTTCTTCTTGGTAGGATGAATCCCATTATCCTGTTTGCTGATTCTTTCACTTGATTTAGTCTGACTTTGAACCCCTCTTTAAAATTTTCACCTGCAGTTCTTATAGTCTTCAGTTGTTTGATAATTTTTGTATTTTCTATATCTTTATTAAAATCCTCACTTTATTCATGCATTTTTCTCCAGAGCTTGAACAATTTTATGATCATTATTTTTTATTTTATAATCACTTCTCTTTCAGTGAGGTCCATTTCTGGAGATTTACCTTGCTCTTTTCTTTTGATAATGCTCCTTTTTTCTTCATTTTCTTGGTCTTGTGTAAATGAACACTGTCAAACAGCCCAGAATTGCTAGTTATCTCTCAGATCTCTGATTGTCCAAACCACCTTCTTTGTTCCTAGTGGCTCCCAGTAGTTGCAGGTGTGCCAACATTCTTCAGTGATTCAGAGGGGTGGATCAGCATCTGGTCATAGATGGTTAATTAGAATTTGGACCTATAGGAAGCAAATGGGTAAGTATGTAGCTAACTTCCTTCCTGGGAGCAACCAGGAGTGTTTCTGTTTTCTAAGACCTGGACTTTATTATACAGGTCATAAAAGCTGGGCTGCAGGCATGCTTACAAGCTCCTTCCAGGAGATCTGACAACTTGGATTGAGCTACAGTGGGGAGTGTCAGTTTCTTCTCTCTCTAAGGAGGGTTGCATCCATCCCTTAGAGGGTATGCTTAGAAGCCAGAACATCAGATAAAAGCTTTTAAAGTAAGCAGATATACCTCTTTCAAGGAAAAACTGGAGATGGGCAGTTTTCTGTATTGAGTCTTGGTAGAATAATTGGGAAGTCCTTGCACACCCATTACCAGCTATTCCTTTGCTAAAATCTTGTGTTTCATGAATGCAAGGCTTATATCAGCTTTCACAGCTGCATGCATTGGGGACCCATCCCTTGAAGTCTTAAAAGTTAGGGTGCTAAACGTGGGACACAAAACACTTCTCTTCAGGGAAAAGTTGTGACTGGTGTTGTGAGTAGGAGTAGGGTTTGTCAGAACTGTGGCATTGTTACCCATCTTGATGCAGATATTTTCTCATATTTACACATTTGTCTAATGTGTAGGATTTACTCAGCTTTCTGGACTTTGTCTTTCAGAAGAAATTGCTCCATGTGTAGTTGTATAAATATGGGAGAAAAGGTGTTCAAAATTCTCCATCACTATCTTGGTACATTCTCTTTGTACTGGTTTTCATACATTTGGCCTGCTTCTCAAGCTACAGCTCATAGGGCCTATGTTTTGTTCATGCTGGAGGACTAGATATAGCCCTGACTGAATTGCCTCTTGCTTTCTCTATAGCCCTTATTCAATACAGAACCCACAGTGATCCTTTTACCAACAAAAATTTACTTAAAGAATCCTCTGCTCCACATTCTTTAGACACTTACAAGTTCAGAATTCAAACCTCAGCATGACCTAGAAAGTCCTGGCACATTGCCACCTGTTTGATCTCAGCTTCCACCAAATCCCCTCAGACCTACTCTACTCAAGCATTGCTGGTATCCTTGCTGCATTGCAGAGAGACCATTCAGTCTCCTTTAAGGTCTTTGCTTTGTGTATGTGGGGAAGGGAGCCCTTTCCACTCCCAAGTATTGGGAAATGAATCATATTTACAGGTTCAGAAAGCAACCATCCTCTCAAAGATATACAACAGAAAATAGGGATACCTCCTTGTGATAAAAACTCTTGGGATTTACTGTCCTGATTATCAGAGTGATGCTAACTGTAATCATGTTGTAACTGTCTAATACTTGCCTTTTGACCATTTTTCTAATTGCCCCCTCCCTCCACTGTCCACCTGTAATAACCAATCTATCTTTATCAGCTTGGATTCCACATATAAGTGATGTCATCTGGTATTTTTTTTCATTTAGCATAATGTCCTCAAAGACCATCATATTATCATAAATAGATTGAGTATTTTGTGATTGAATAATGTTGCATCTCATAACTTCTTATCCATTCACCTAATACAGACACTAACGTTTCCACAAATTGGTGACTGTAGGCAATACATGAACATGGGGGTGCAGTTATCTTTTCTGGGTTGTTTCCTTTGGAGATATTACAAGGGATGAATATGGTGGATCACGTTAGTACTGTTTTAATTTTTTGACTCATTTTTCCCCATAGCAGTTGCAGCAATTTATAAGCCCATGAAAGAAGCACAAAGGTTCCCTTTTGTCCTTATGCATGTCAACAATTACCTTTTTGATAATGACCATTCTATCAAGTGTACGATTACTTCACTGATGTTCTAACTTGCAATTTCCAACAGAAATGCAGAGCATCTTCTCACAAATGCCTTCACTTATGCAGAAATGTATATTCAGGCCCTTTGTCCAGGTTTCAATTGTGATAGTTTTCCATTTGCTACTTTGTTGTATGTTAGGTATTTTGGAAACTCATTAAAATACAGTTTGTAAATATCTTTTCTCATTCTACAACTTCTCACTTTATAATTTCTTTCGCCTATTATGTAATTTTGGGTAATATTATGCCTTAAAATTTTCTTGCTTGAACTTGGTGTCATATCAAAAAAAAAAAAAAATTACCAAGACCTGTGTCAAGAAGATTACTACTGTTCATGCATTCAGGTCATTTAAGTTTTCAGTATACTTCTAGTACGTTTTGAAGCCTCAGCACCATTTATTGAAGAGACTGTCTTTTCCTGATTGGGTAGTTTTGGCTCTCCGGTCAAATTAAGTTGACTGTATATGATTAGTTTGTTGGAGGGCTCTTTACGCTATTCCACTGGTTTGTTTTAAAGTCAGTAGCATATTGTTTTGATGTTTTGAGTCTTTACTTCACGTGTGTTGACTATTTCCAACTTCCTTAACCAGGTCTTTCACCTATTATTTCCCATCTCTGGTGATTCTCCTGGTGTTTTTAACCCTTTAATATGAATGAGCATGTTCTTGGAACTGATCTTTGAGCTTTTTTTTACTCCACAGTTCCTTTTGTAATCTTGGGCCTTATGACAGAAACTCTTTTGCATAATGTTCCACACTTTGGAACATTAGATTTACAAAAATAAGATTACAGGGCAAATAATCTACTTTAAGACCTTGGGAATGGGCTTCCTAATTTACAATGTCTTTGAAAATCATCAGTTGTGACTTTTCCCTCACAGGAGTGATAGGATTTGAATGGGCAAATGGGTGAGGAAATATAGATACAAACAAAAGGGCAGAGAAATTGAGTGCTAATAATAGGAAGTGAAAAGGCCTGAGTATAACTTTCAAGAATACAGGTATGAGAAAAGTTGGTTAGGACTGTTATAGGCCTTGACAACGAGGATGGGGCACATACTGAAGGACTCCGGAGAGGCACTGAGGTGCTGGAGTCAACCAGACACATGAATACCCCAGCATGCACGCTCTTAGGAAGCTACATATGGGTAAAAGCTATCAAGTACAAAGAGAAACGCAGATTATACTTTGTGTCCCGAAAAGATGGACATTAAGCAGTGCCAGTGTGGGATGTTTGAAGCCCAGGCTTAAAAAGTTCTTTAAAATCCAACAAAATGAATTTTAGGTTCTATTAGGGCAAATAGCCTGGTAGTCAGGTATGTAGGGGGCAGGAAGTACTCCTTACTTTTCTTATCTTTTCCCCCAGGCTCCTATTCAAGGTCAGAACTGTCAGCAAATGCTCCAGGCTCAGGGGAGACAATGGGGTGCCTGGCTCTGAAAGGTCACACAAGATGAAGAGTGTATCACCAAGGTGATTCTCACATGGCAATTTTTAGAACAAAATGAATTTTAAAATTCATTTTGCAACATATTTTTTGAATGAGGACTAATAGTTTCCATAATACCTTTTCCTTTAATGCTTGCCTACAATCAACTAACCTATTTGAAGATGGTCAAAAGATACAACAAGCAAAGAACTTTATACAAGTTTTGCAGTGTGGGTTGTTTCATTCAGCATAAAAACTGTAGCTGCAAGCCGGGTACAGTGGCTCGTGCCTATAAGCTTCAACTAATGAAGCGGCTGGGGCTAGGGATCACGGTTCGAGTCCCACCTGAGACACGTAGTGAGACCAAGTTCCAAAAAAATATAGCTAGGTGTGGTGGCGAGTGCTTGTAATCCCAGCAACCTGGGAAGCTGAGGCTGGGGATTGCTTGAGTCTGTGGTACCCCGGGCAACGTGAGCCTGCGGTTTCATGGGCAAAAATAGCGAGGCCTAGTCTCAAAAATAAAACAAAACAAAAACTGTAGCTGCAGGATTCATCAGCCACAAATGTGATGCTTACTATGTACTTTCACTAAAACTAGACTGGGAATAGTCGACTTAGAAAATATTCTTGATTAGTGATATGTCAAATAGAATGTCACAACAGCAATCAGTCTGAGGGCTTCTGAGAGACTTAACAGCTCCTGAAAGCTATACCTGTGGCCTTCAAGTTCTCTGAATTCAGAGAGAATTCCAGAAGAGCCAGTCAAATCAATAAGAGATAACAGGTTAGCTTCGGAGGCCACTGATAGAAGCTTTGGAGTCAATTTTTTTTGAAAATAAAAGTAATCTAGGGAGTGCTGTGGCCTCTCCATATACTCCGTGCCTTACCTGCTATGGAACACCCAGGAATCATACTCACCCTGAATGGAGACCTTGTTTTTCTCCAGCATGATTAAGTACATGCACTTGCATCAGAACTCTGAATTCCCAGAATTCAGAGACTTGCTTATAGATGACAAACATCAACAGGAGTCTTGGAATTTAATTCAAGGAGAAATTTATCATAAAGAACTTTTTCCCAGAGGTGCATGTTTTGTTGGATTGTGGAGAAGCAACGGATTTCTAGCCTAACATAAAATTTCTTCCTAGATACTGGATCTCAAAGTCACTGGTAAAGAAAAGGAGATCTTAAAAAAAAAAAAAAAAAAAAAGTTCAGTGAAAATGAGATGTTAAAAACAAAGGTAAAATATTTTTGAAAATGATTTGGGGCAGATACAGATGCCCATTACAAGTAATCAATCTTATCTATCTCTACAGTCATTGGCCATTTGAGTAGTAAGATGGTGTGGGCAACAGATGGGTTTATAGCCTCATATAATTATGAAATGCAATAACTGATTAACCTCACTATATTTTGACTAAAGTTATTATTTGTTAGGTAGTTTGCATTTTTTCTTGCCAATGTCTCGGCATTGTCAATGGTCAGAGCAGGGGCCAAGAAATGTTTCACAGGAGAAAACTACTTAGAATAAAGACCAGTCCAGCACACAGAGGGACTCAATTTCTTCTCAGTTTGTACATATGAATGATAGCAGCAGTTCACTGAGAAAACAATGGATCTTATTAAAACTAAAGAGCTAACTATTCTACTCATTAGTCTATGAACCAAGGCAAATTTCTTTTCTGACTTCTAATTCCAGTCTGTGAAGCACTTGGATTGGCGAGCACCAATCCAAGTCCAGAGTTATTTGAATGATAAGCTGTACAGGTTTATGATGCATCTTCATATACAGAAAAGAGGCAACAGAAAGAAATAAGCCAGAGTTCAAATATATCATCCAGTCAAACACCAGAAGAGAGAAATCAATAATCTATGGTAATGTGAAGGAAGGTAACTTACAAAAGTACAACTTCCCAGTTTATATGAAAATGATTTAATAATCATGGAACTTAAAAAAGGTAAAATTAACAAAGTATATTGGTTAACTTAGATTATTTTTCAACCATGGCAAATATATGTACACATTCATAGATCAAAGCTTATTTAAGCCCTCATATGCTCGTTTCTACCTTAATACTAAATAGCAAACATGGTACAGTCAGATGTTTCTTTGGCAGACATAGATCAATGTTGAAATCAAAGCATTTTCTCCTTAAACTTACCTGACTGAAGGCATCTATTTGAGCAAAAAAGACAAAAATAATTTAGTAAGTAGTTCTTACATGAGTCTAGAAAGCAATATAAAATACAAAGATAAATTTCATTGGGAAATTAAGTCAAAACAGAAATCTTATAGTTTATTAAATCAACAATATCACCTGAGTATGTTTTTATTAGCAAAAAAAAAAAAAAAAAGGGACACTGACAATAAAGAAAGGGGGGGGGAAATGCACCTCAGACCAGACTACCATAACAAAAGTTTTGTGGAAGCTGCATTTTATTTGAAAATCCACCCATTTTTGCTAACATACATTTTAATATTGTAAACAAAAATAGAATCTGCAGAGACAATGCAACAAGTATGCTTAAACTCATGTACAGAATTGCTTTCCTACAATGAACTGTCCTTCTTAAGGCCCCTCTCAACCCAAACGTTTAAGATGTATTTACATAAAGCACCGATCAACAGTGCAGTTTAATTCTTCATTAACTAAACTCTTGGCTAGATATTAACTTCAAAGATACTATTTCCCCTTATTTAAAAGGTACATGATCATAACATGGCATGAGCCAAATAAAAGGTTCAGGATTTTGTCCCCTCCCTGCCCCCTATAACACCGCCTAGAGTTTTACTGAAAAGAAGGAAAGTCTTGAAGTGAAAGCAATTCCTCACATTCATTTTGGAAAGGGTCTAATGTCAAATGGAAAATAATGACATGCCAAGCACAAAGCAATAAAGTTCCTTCCCAATGCACTAATGCTGAATTTAAAATGTAGTGCTTTTCCTAGTCAGTGAACTGTTCCCTTGCAAAATCCTAGGCACAGAATTGACTATAAGGATTAATGCATTTATAATGCTCTCTTAAGTCCCATAGAGACTGAGAATTCTTAAGCGATTCAGACCTACGGGCTTGCCTTAAAATATTTAGTGCTCTGTACATCAGCTGAAAAGCATTCTGAATCAGATTCATTCTTGTGGATTAAAAAAAAAAAAATCAAACATACAGTGTACATCCATACTCATTTTCATAAGGAGGTTTGATACAATATTAATGTTATGTAAAATGATAATTATAAATAAATACAAACACTTAAGGAATGTCTACTGCAAACTGAATATATAATTTTTTAAAAAGAAAAGTTAATTTTAGTTACTATTTCTGTATCTGTGAGGACTGGAGAAAAGAAAGATACCATATAATTAAGAATTATGATTTGATCCCCCCAAAAGAGTCCTGTTGCATTACAGTAAAGGACATAGCTCTTCTCTCCAGGCAGCTTTTCCAAATACAAATTTCACACTTTCCAAATAAGGGCTTTTCTTGGTATGTTACTGATTATGGGTATTAATAGGAGTTGAAAGATCTGAAGGGTTAGTCACCAAAAAAGACATATCTTAGTCTGAAATCATGGCAATTCTTGGCTTTATAAATGGTATTGATACGTTCTCCTATGGACTAGTCCCAATTTCCTTCATGGGCCTTCACTGGGTTACTGTAGCATTCTAATGGAAGAAGAGAGTTTAAGAGACAGCAGTTTGGATTTTGCTGGAAGTACTTGCTGCTTGAGCACTTGTCTTTTTGGAATAATTCCATTTCTCTTCCATCTAGTTACATAAACTGTATCTGAGGGGGAAAAAAGGACAGTTACTCATTGTAGGGTATCTTCTCACAAATAAAAATATTTTATGGCTTTGACCATTTAAGTGGTCCAAAAGTAGCATGTTTACCACAAATCCTGACTTATAAAACAAAGCCAACATTATAAGCTTTTCCTGTATCAGAACTATTTGAAACATAATTACAGGACATTTTGAATATCTAAATACCAAAAACCAAGGGGAAGGGAAAGAAGGAAGATAAACAATTTTTACAGGACACATTCAGAAAATTTCTCCATAAACACAAATAATCCATATAAAAATCTCACTGAGGAAAGCAAAACTTGAAATATTATTTCCAAATGACATTGCAAAATTATAGAGATAATTAAGGGAACAATATTATACTTAAAAATAACTTGTTTACAAATTAAAATCTAAAAGATTGACAAAGGAATCCTTTTTCAATAGCATGTTATTCACTCACTTTACTTATGCTATTCCTTGATTTGGTCATCCAGAAACTATTGAAGTAGATGTGCTTTAAAAAGCTGCTGTCACATCAGACCCACAGTCTCCCAAAGATCTAAAAGGTGTATTTGCACCTGGAGCCAGCATACCAAGAAGAACAAATAACACTGTCTTCTATCAAAAAGAGGCAGTGTTGAGGAAAAGTCAAAACAAGCTAAGCACAAAACTGAAGCACACAACTTTGGGCAGGAGGGAAAGGGGGAGAATAGAGGGCGGGAGTGGTGGTGGTGGTGGTGGAGTGGGGGGGCAGTAAAATCCCTGGAATTACAATGATGCAAAATTTATATACAAATAAATTTTTTTTAAAAAGAGGCAGTTTGGATCACATGTAGAATATCCTATTAAAAAGGTATTCACCTGCCATCAAATAAAAAAAAAGTTTTTTTTTTAAAAAGATACTATTTTTAATTGAAAAGGAATACATAAAAATATAGCCCTTTAAAGAAATTGTTAAAATGAAATCTTCACAACTACCTTTGGCTCATTATACTAAAACTAAAGATGGTCCTAATTAAGCACTAAACCAAAGTGTAAAATAGTACCGTTCTCTATAAACCTTAATTAACTAAGAGTGTGTTAGGGTAGTACTTGAGCTCATCCATAAGCTGTGAACAGTAGATACTTATATGTAAACATGAGATGATCCTTTGATTTCACATCTCCTGATTATACTAAAAGATACTTTCCAAAGTTGTTTGTCCTTATATCCTATCTTGGTCTATATTCATGCTTCATCTAAGGAATAGAGGAGAAGGAAGAAGAGAGGGAACAGAGTCCTTGAAAGAAACTAAGGAGAAGAGTGAATTGTGCTTAATGTTTGGTAATATTTTAAAGTATTTAAGTCCCCATCTCCCCCAACAAGCAGCAATACCTAAAGTGATTTATAAGAAATCCTCCAAAGAGAGCTCTGCAAAAGGGTCCTTTCCTGAAGCTCTGTGAGGACTGTGACTGGAGGGGCTGGATGCTGCCGACAGCTGGGGGAAAGAAGACAGAGAGAGGGAAAGAAAAAAAGATCTCAGAATGACAGAACATGAAAGCAGAAAATGTAATGAAAGAAGAAGTGGTTTTGTTTTGTCATCTTTAATAAATATAAAGGCAGCCTTTGAAGAAAATGTAAATATTAAAATATAATTTTAGTCACGTCAAATTAAAGGGTATTATTCAGTGGCATGTGTATTTCTCAGAACACAAATTCTTATTTCTGAAATTCTAAAGAAATAAAGTCTTACCCGAAAAGGTCGTTATAGGATAACCCATGGTTAAGACTTTTATTATTCTTGTAAATGTGGGAGAAAATGGTTTGCTGTGCCGAGCTATCTGTTAAAAGTTGTGAAACTCTCACCTCAGTTCAGACCCAGCACACCTAGCTGGCAATAATTTTTTCATTCCTCTTAAGAGGTGTTCATCCTTAATTCCTGCCTGGCTATCAAGACGCCTACAATTGATAATGCATAATTTTCAAGGTGATGTGGGCTTAGAGATCAGTAGTACAGCAGTTCACAAGCTGCCTGAATATAGAGAATATGTAAGTCCTCTGATAATGTTTCCCATTGGAATATATTTGCTTGATTCTTGGAATTTGTCCCTTTAGTCTAAATTGCATATACAGCAAGTAGATTACTGAACTCTAGAACATATTTTTATTCAAAGAAAGCTCCTGAAGAACCAAGATGTTTATTTTCATATATGTACCTTTACCAAGTCTATTGTAAGAGAATGCCAATCAAAACATGAATCCTCTTAGTTTAGAGCAAACTTTCAGTTTTTCTCCTGGTCCCTGTACAAAGATCCCTGATAAAGATTATGCAATGGAGCTAGCCTTTTAAGGCTGTTCAACTGAGTATAAAATCAAAGCTGACTAGGTGAAAATTGTTTCAATTCATACTTTCAACATTCAACTTTATGAAAGAGCTTTGATTTTTCTTTTTTCTGTAAATCCTAAAAATGATATCTTTTTTTTAACCTCAAAATCATCTGTTTTTGGTGGTCAAGGCTATCTCATTTTTACCCACTAATTATTTTAGGAAAAGCACTATAGAGAATAACAAGTGAGTTTCAGTAAAAATATCTGTCTATGTTCAAGAATAACAAGTGAGTTTCAGTAAAAAATCTGATCTAATATCTATCTATCTATCTATCTATCTATCTATCTATCTATCTATCTATCTATCTATCTATCTACTATATATAATCACTATACATACATTTTGCTGTACTGATGGCAAGATCAATCTGAATGTTAAGAAATCATCTTCAAATATAGTCATTTTCCTGACACCTTACTCTCAGATATAAATGTTCAGTGACAAAGAAAAGGAATATGGAATTACATAAACAGTTACAGGTGGGAGGACAGGATATATGTTCAGTTTTGGAGACTTAAGTATATATGCTGAGACAAATTATGATGCAACTTAGTTTGGAAAGACATCTCTTTCCTCTTCAGTCCACGGATGATTCAGAAGCAGAATGATTTTAAGTGATTATCAATCACTGAGCTGAAGGGAATTCAATGTTACACATGTATCTCCAAGATTAACTGGATTTCTCTCCAAAACAGATCATCTTTTTCATTCAAAGTTAGAAAAAATCAAAACCAAAAACAAACCCCAAACCCTGATTATTGCCAACAAATCACATTTAAAATTAAATTTCTAATGGGAGACCTACACTAAAATGCTTTCTTAACGAATTTCTTCGTTAAGGGTAGCATTCTGAGGACATGGCAGTCCTAGAGGAAAAGCCCTATCAAGATTACGGTGAATTCTCAATATGTGAGGATTAAAAAAAAGAGAAGTCCTAGAAGTTTACAACAGTGTTAAAGAGGATCAATTTTCCCTGGGGAGACAAAATGCTCCTGGGGAGCAAAATGCTTGCTTTCTGCATAATATTTCTACTATTCTCAAAAATTATTAAATTAAATCATGAGGAAACAGGACTTACTATCCCTGCCATAAATTTCTTATCATCAATACCCACCTCAGGCAGATGGAATTATGGCCCAGACTGGTTTGGCTGTTAGCAGCCTTGACTATCTGGTCCCAATGCTTCTGTGGGACCATGCACTGGAGAGAGTAGTCAGTTCAGACAGTGTAAGAACAAAAGAGGAAAGACAATATGCTGCGATATTCTCTATGTTCAAAGAAAACTTGAAGAACAAATGAGCACAAAGGTAAAGGGGAAACTGGATCATAGTGGATAAAAAAGTAGCATGATTTAAAGAACCTCAGAAAGTCAGCTGAAAAGACAGATTGATCCCCCTTTACTTATTCTTGTGATCAAATTAAAGAACATGCTGACACTTGCTAAGTATCGAAGAACAGGCAATTAAAAAACAAATATTCAACTATTATAAATTATAAAATCAAATTTTTACAAGCCAGCAAGTTAAACTAGGAATGCCATTTCAGTAAGATCTTACTACAAATATGCCATTACAAACAGTTAGCCTTGCACCCCCACTTGTTTCAAGTAATTCTGTATACTCAAATTCCCTAATCTAAAAAAATATATAGTATAGCTATCAGTATTTTCAAATTAAGATAACCTAAACTTCTAGTATTATCAAAAATCTTTGCTTTTATTTTATCTCTAAAGCTTTCTTGGTTCTAGAGTATATTTAGTATAATAAAGACAGCACACAGAAATCTTAACTTTAATAAAAGGCAATATATGCCTAGAGTAAACTTTTTAAAAACATTCTACTGATACTAAATATCATGGAAAAAATATGATAACACCTTCATTATACTCCTAATCAACACCAAAGGCAGAACAGTTCAAAAAAGAACAAAAAAAGTGAGGTTAATGCAATTGAAAACTTATGGGGAGGAACAGAAGACTGGATATGTAAGGATAAACTTTAACACAGCATCAGCTCTGCTCAAAAATCTTAATGAAGAAGGAACTTTGTCATGTCTCCTTTACATTTGAATTTTTTAGTCACCAAAAGCCAACTGCCAAATGCAATGGTATAGACTCATTCTGTCTTTGTTGGAAAAGCAAAGTCAAGAAGTTAAGGAAAAATGAGCATACTTCCTTTGCCTGGGTTAAAAGTAGTTTTGTAGGAAGATGACACTGATTTTAATTCTGACTGTTTTATAAAATGGGCTTTCAACTACTGAAACCCGTATCAGTATTCCTCTTTACAGTTGTCTAGGGGACTAAAAGAAGCAAGCACCCAGCATGTTACCTGGATTGTTATTAGTAGCTTAAGTTTTAACTTACCCTTCTCAACCACCAGCAATCAAACACTCACCTATTCTTATATAAGTGGCCCAACTCAAATGTCATCCAGTATGTGTCGATGTTGCTTTTTCACTGTGTTCTCAACGTCTGATTTCTTATTTGCACTTTCATATTATACTTATCTTTGAGGTCTCCTCAAATGTAGAAAAAACATATTTTTCCTATGTCTTGCTTAGCAACTGGCAGTGACTTACATATAGTAAGCACTCTCAAAATGTTAAATTAAAAAGCTTTTTGGTGATAAACAAGTTCTATATTAAAATAAAAATGGTCTCCATAGTGAGAAACTAGACAAAAATATTAGAACTTCTCTCATGAATTTTCATCCTTTTAAAATGTCCATTTTTCATTTTTTAATGTAGCTATTATTGTAGGAATATACAAATTAAATTCATACAAACATGAGGATACACACTTAAAAGTTATTTTTCGTATATTGCTGTGTAATAAACACACGTAGAGACCAGAGTTGCAATTAAACAGGATCCCACAGGACACTGGTTACAAAATTGAGCCAGAAAAATTGTTTTCAGATGTTTACAACATGGTGAATTCCTAGTGATGCATTTGAATTCAGTTGCACAAAGATAAAAACATACAATGCTTCATCCCAGTATTTTATATTAAAGAGTAAGTACTCCTTAGTTGTCAGTCTGAAGTGTGGCTAAAAAGGAGAATTTCATTACTGAATAATGTAGAGAGCCTGCTCTGTAGTACATCTGTTAACTGCCTTTTGGATCTGTGTCCAAAATAATGCCTTGGGCTTCTGACCATCAGTAACATGACACCGTTGTGCTAGCACTATTACATCAGTCTTAAAGCACTATTCATCTTGTTTTAGGGGGTGCCAGTGATGCATGAAGCACTCCTCTTGGAAGGCTTATTGTATAAACTGAAGTACTATTACATTCCACAATAATTTAAGACTATTAGCAGAGATGCAATATGCTATTCCAACCTGGTACCTTGGAAGTCATCTCATTAGAACTGAAAGTTAAAGAAAAACCAAATTGGGAAGAGGAAAATAAATGACAAAATTTTCTAAACCACAAGAGGAAATATTAACTGACTTATGTTAAAAATAAACATCTTTATATGTCAGAAGTGCTTCCAAGGAAAGGAGAAATCCTTTTAAAGTTCTACTTGAATAAAAATCATGAAAACTACTGCAGTGGAATAAAGTATTTATTTTTTTTAATATTTCACTGCTACTCAATTTCTTACCCCACAAAAATTAAAAAAGTGAAAAGCAAAGATGTGTATTAATTGGTACTATAACAACACAAAAAATATTAAATGTGTCCATAGTACACCATTTTGTCACTCATTAGAAATGACACTTTTACTTGGTTGAAGTTTTTTTTTTTTTTTTTTCAAACTGTGTTCTATTTATTAGCTTTAGCTTACCAGATTTTACCTTTTATATTGGGCTTCCACTAAAAATGCCCAAAGATTATAAGCTAAGTGGAGTACATCAGAGAGTGAAAAGACAGTTATCTCCTATCTCATGGTTTATCTGTGGAGTATTAAAAAAAAAAAAAAAGAAATCCTGATAAACCATGACAAAAACAATCTGTAGATTCAGTTCAAAACAAACTAATTACAAGAGAATACCAGCTTGAGGAGAGGATAGGGCACTGGCAGGGAAATCTGGTGAAGGGTGAGTAAAATGTGCACATACGGAGGAGAGAAAATGTAATTCCAAAGTTATACAGACATGTAAACTGACAAACCTAAAAAAATGTCTAAGGAATATTTTGTGAGTTTAAAAGATGTCATTAGACAGTGACTCATAATTAAGGTTTCAAAATAATTTATAATCAAGATAATTTATAACACATGGAAAGGTATTAAATTAGAATTTGGGAATAGGGACAACTAAGCAATATGAACAATTTCTGAAAAGGCCAATGTTGTAAAATTTTCTTTTAAAATCAAACAAAAAGTCCCTTATAATCATTAGCTTGAAAAAAACACCTGTAATTCCTAAGTCAATTTCAAGTATTTTCATTCAATGCTTACAATAAATCTATTATAAAGTACAAAGGTAAAATTACACCATTGCACACACAGAAAATGAGGCTCATAGTTACATTCTGTAACTTTCTCCAAAACACCAGATTAACATGAAATAGAGCTGAGATTCTATGGAACTGGGTACCCCTAACAGATCTGTTCAAGTTTTAACCACTGGTACCTATGAATGACACCTTTTATAGAATTACGGTCTTTGCAGATCTAATCAACTTAAGGGGTGGTTAACAGTATGATTCCTACTCCAGTAACTGTGTACATAAGAGGGGAAAATACTTGAGTATGAGGTATTGCACTGGGGCTACCAAATACTGGGAGAGTCAAGAAGATATCTTTCTCAAAGAGCATGGCTCTGTCATGATACCCTTACTTCAGATTTCTGACCTACTGAACTGTGAGAGAAAAATTTTTTCTTGTTTTAAACCATAAAATCTGTAATGATGTTATGATGCCTATAGGACACTAATAATACAGTCTAATAGATCATCAACACACCAAAGCTCACGGTGGTTTGTTTTTCCTCTAAAACCTGCTATCCCAATTTAATTTCAACTCAGCTAGAATTTATGGCTATATTTAACATATAGAAAAACACTGATGTGGTAACAAAAAAAATTTTTTAAGGAACCTTTCTAGAGGTAGCTGATACTTTTTTGTTTTCTGTATTCACAGTTCTACATGTAGACACTGATGATGATCATGAATGATTTTGTAGAACCTTGTAGTTAGTTACACAAAACTAAAACATGTTTTAGTCTTAAGACAGGAAATTAGATTTTCACATCTTAGGAAAAAAAAATGTTTTTACTGCACAGTCTATAATATCAACAATAGTGGTTAACAGGTGGGATGCCTTAAAGTGTCACTCTGACTGATGCAAGTAATTCCAATTCTCAAAGTATATTTTTTCATGAACTCTTGAGGCAAGGATGAAAGAGCACAACACCCTGTGACAAGGTAAAAGACATTCACAGATACCCAGCTGAGTAGACCAGTTGAAGAAAGAAGCACTGCCAATATACACAATTAACACACCAAGAAAGTTAAAACACACCCAAACTCTAAAAACAAAGTCAATAAAAAGGACTTTTTTGTATGTTTTCAATTATTCCAATATCTAAAGCCAACAGTATTGCCATGTAGAAGCATAAAAACACAAGCCATTGTTTCCTTTCATACACTGAATATGAGCCATCAGAAATAAAAATAGAGCAGCCATTTTTTATCGTTGGTCATATCCTCCATAAAGTAAGTTCTCCATTAAAAACAAAACAAAAAACATCAATCAAGAAAGCAACAAAATCTTTAATACATCAACCCTTTCCACCAAACATCTTCAATATCTAAACTGCCCTTAAAAAAATACATTAAAAGTATTACTGCCTATAACTTCACTTTTTTTTCTTCCAAAAAGAAACAAACTCATTAAGTTCTTTCTTCTCACTTTGTAAACTGGCAAATACATACTGCAAAGCAAAATGAGTATACTAACTACAGCTCTAGTCATGGACTTTCAATTTCTGTACCAATAAGATAAAGAATAACGGTCCCCATATCCTCAAATGCAAAATTTATTAATAAATAGAAACAATAGTTTAACCTATAACAAGCTTTAAACAGTAAGCCAAACTGAAGCACAGAGAGGGGGAAAAGCATCAACTACAGGGATTCAGTATTTTTCCAGGTAGTCAAAACACGCAGGAAGATGCACCCAAGTTAAAGAGAAAAAAGGGCAACATTAGACATGAGAGAGAAAAACATAATATCCATCTTTAAGCAACTAAAAGTCAGAGAAAAACATCTAAAAAATATAAAACACTGAGCCAGCACAAAAATTAAGTATTAAGTATGCAGAACGGGATAAATATAATACTATAGTGCAGTTCAAGTTTTAATAAATTTTCCGAAAGAAGAGGGAAAAAGGTCTGAGCTAACACTATCTGGAAAATACTGGTGCTTTCCCATTAGCAGATACTTAATACACCTTGATACAATGTAGAACACACAACAATTGTTTAGAATGACTCGTTTAAATGGTGTTAAGATCAATGTATGTGGTAGGGTTGAGGTACTCTCAAAATGTTTAAGCCAATTTAAAAAGTAGGTAAGAGACCAGAGCTTTGAGAGTATACATATCCTGAGAAAAGGCTCCCCAAAGAAATTCATTTCAAGGAATAGGGAAAAGTTTCTGGAAATAGCTACAGAATTGGGATTTGATTACAAGATTCTATTTTGATTAAATTTTATTTATAATTAAACTACCATTGAGGCAACACAAGAAAATGAAATGTGTTTGAACAATTGCATAATTATTTCATACTATTAAATGATTCAAGCAGATAGAGAACCACAGACATAGGATAAGCTTAAGCCATTCAATACTCTTAACAAACTCTCACAGTATGCCACTAAAGACGTGAGTAACAAAAAAAACTCCTCTCCTAATCATAATGGAGAAAAATTTTTCGAAAATTGACATTCCTCTAAGACTAACAATTAATAACAAATTGAGTATTAGAGTGATTTTTAAGAAATGAGAACGGGAATCATCGAAATCAAAATATCTATTAGGAAAGTCCTTTAAAGAAATTATGTCAGCGTGGCATTTCAGGTCTTTTTTCACCCTTTCTTGGGATTGTTTCTAAATAAAATCTTCAATGGCAAGAAATTATCTTGTGAAAAAATAGTATTTAGAGTGTTTTAAAGATTTGTCAAATTTATAAACATCTCAAGGGCAACTCTTTTGTTGTAGCACTATTAAAGTCATTTGCCAAGGCAGGAGCACTGGGTTAAAGATTTCTAGGCTTCACAAGGTAAAGCATGCCAGAATAAGGAGCAGCAAGTAATCAGGTTCCTTAATCTCAGAAAATTCATTCTCTGGATCTGTCAATCATAAATCATGAAGAGTATTCCATATTTATTATTATCAATCAATATCCCTCAAAGCTCTTAGATAAGTAAAAGGCAATGCAAATAATATCCACCACAAAGGAAATTGCCAATAACTTGTTTCTTTTCAAGTTATATAAAAGAACTTTTAATGTTTATATTCCTTCCATAATCAAGCATGTCAAAACAGCTACATGTAGCATGTTAATACCTGTGCTCCTGATACAGGGCCAAAAGGGTTTGGTGGTCTCATGACAGGCTGGCTGTATATTAAGGTTGGTTGTGTCATCACAGGCACACTTCCCATTTGAGGAGGCTAAAAAAGAAAAATATTACGTTAAAGAATGCCAACTTACAACTTCCTTATTATGAATACATAAATAAGGATGACAGGGATGAAAAATTCCAGTAGTTTTGGCTTTGACTCAATGGGAAAAATCCTAAAACTGCAAAACTAATAGTCATGAAATGTTAAGAGCATTTTCTTGTACAGAAAACCTGGAATGTACTTGTGGTTTAAATATTTCTTAAAATGTTCTTTCTCTATACAGTGAGCTGTAAAATTAAAATATTACTATAGTACAAATGCAAAATTATTTAGACCAAAAAGATTCCAAAATTCCTAAATTTGCTGGTTTTAACCATACAGAAATTTGACTATAAAAAGGCTAAGACATTTTAAAAGAAAACTGCCTTTGTATAACAAATCAAGTTTAATGCCATTATGCAAGTCATCACAAGTGAAAACAGTTCCTTCTTTAAAGGTTTTACTCTGTGTTCCTTCATTTTAAGTACTTTTAGGAAGAACCCAGAAAATTAGACAGTTCATTCTTGAATAGTTAAAAATATCATCTCAACCAACCATCTTTTTCTTTAAAAATCACCACTCCAGGTAATAAAATGAGCATTTATTATGTTACTGTAACACTTACTACTTAGTACAAACAAAGTAACATAGTACAGAATACACAGACCACTATATTATTTTGGTTAAAATGCAGTACTCTACAATTTCATTTTTCTACAATTTCTATTTGTTTCAAGTAGACTCCAACTTGCAGCAAGAGCTGCTCTTGAACTTTATGGCCTGTTTTTTATGCAGATCCCTTTCTTTTGTAATGACCACTAATCCAAGAACTATGTAATACTAAGAAAAAAGCTACATCCTGAAGATGCAAAGCAGGATGAGTACTGCTACCTCTTAGCAACAACTTCTCAAACATGTATACTGGGTTGAAACTATCCTCTCCATTTCTCAAGTCTATCTATTAAACATTGGGAGGGGGTAATGGGGACTGTGGGCAATTTAAACATTAAAGTCTCTTTATAAGTAACAATCACACCACAGGAAAATTACTCTGGCCTTTACTAGACTCAATTTACCCTATTAATTCCTCCCTCCCCTACAGTATGAATTTAAAACAACCTCATTGGTATTAATGTAAGGTCACAGCAATAAAGCCTTGGCACTAACTTAATGCTTAAATGAATTTTAATTGAGTATAAAATACCTAGGAAAGTCAGAGGAAAAATAATCAAGTGATACTGCAGGCATAAATAAATGATAGTTGTTGCATTATAACTACTCCAGAAATAGCTGTAAAACCAATAACTATAGTTAAAGGTTCTAGATAGGCACTAAAGGCATGTGTGACACTTAAATTTTTCCAGTTAAGCTGGTAATAAAAGGTGTGTTAAATGTGAATCAACTCTATTTTCAAAAAAGTCGAGAAAAATACTTACCATTCCATATCCTATCATGCCTGTTGGTGTAGTTGCAGGATAGGCCATTACAGGGGGTGCCTGACATGGTGGGGGAGGGGGAAAAAAAGCAAGCAAATATAACTCACATATGACAACTGAGAAATTAATAGCTGCAGTTCCTCTAAAAAGAATTGCTAAGACAGCTATGATTAAATGTGATACTTGTGTGATCATTAGTATCAATTGATGTTCAATGTAAAAAGTATCTTGAAATGAGTAGAAAGGCAGAATTACAAAAAATATAGCATTTAAATTTAAACGCAACAATGTAAGATCTTAATGTGCTTTATATAGCTTCAAAAACCTTTATAATTTTAGAAATACAGAGTTTTAAAAATATAAAGTTTATCCCTATCAGAGTTGTCTACACAGAAAAAAGCAATACTAATAAAGTCTTCCAGTTCTTTTATATAAATTTTAAAAAAAATTTAAAGTTCCCAAATAAATTATTTGATGTTCTGAAAAATTAGTGCTTAAGAACCCCACCCAATTACTCTTTTCAAAGAGCCCCCAAAGACTTCAAACCATTATTGTTTATTTTCCCAAAGCACACAGTTCTTATATACATGCATTAGTATTCTTTCTGTTTTATTCTACAACTTACTTAAACTATCTTCTGTAAAGCACCAATTTGAAAGAGGAGCCATAATATTTTTGCTTATGCTTTAGTACTTGAGTCACCTACAAGTAGGATGTCTAAGTTTCCTTCGTCCTTTAAATTCATGGTCCATAAATATATAATCTGAGCACAGAGTAATTTTGGTATATCTGCTGTCTTAACAACATTCTGTTACCTTACAATGAACACAAACTAAATACAGGTGAAAGACCAATAACATTGCTGAAACAAAAGGAAAGGAAAAAAAAAACTCAAATTATATGGCAATTTGAACATATGCATGGAGAAGTTAAATGAAGCATAACTAAAGTGAATAGTTAAAAAAGTTTCACATTTGGGTGAGCATGTAGAACTTATTGGTCTCTCCCTAGTTAAAAACCAAGAGCTGCAGGAGTAGTAGACGCACTGCCAAGAACAGCAGAAGCCTGTAGGATTTCATGCAATTGTTATCTTAAACATTGCCACAGTCAACATTTCCCTTCATTCAGAAGTCATCAAGTGCACAGTGGCAGCACAGATAGATACACACACAGACACCCAGCCATCTGGCAGCAATGGCGGAATATTAAGCAAGAAAAAAAAATTGTATTTTCCATGCTACCATCAGAATCAATTCTGCAACAAACCCATGAAATCAGTAGATGCTAAGAAGAATTTCTGGCACATTGAAAATCTGAATGTGAAAACAAGTAATAGCCGGAAAGTTATGAGATTCTGCTACAGCAGTGGTTAATAGCATGCCAATTTATTGCAAAAAGGCTAGTTTTTGGTCACTTACGTATTGTGGAAAATGCATGCCATTCTGTTTTTTTCCAGGGAGAACAATTACATAATGCAATAACACTGGATTAGAACAAGAACTTACAAAACAATATACACAGAGAGCATTTTAGTTCACAGGTACATTCACTACCTAAAAATCCCTGTATTTCCAGTATCTAATGGAAGAACTATTCTAAAACACTATCAAGGTTGACAAGGGAAATTTAGTCTTTAACACCATGCCCTTATACACATAACACTTTATTGACTGTGGTGCCATTAAACATAAAATCAGTAGCATCAACAGCTCAATACATCCCATAAAATAGGATTGCATCACAGGATGTCTACCACAGGAAAATATTAAATAGTAACTGAAGGAATTTGCAGTATGCCATCATTAGATATTTTAATAAAAAAATACCAATGGATGCCTCAAATACTTAAAAACCTTGACAGTGTTTAAGGATTAATAAAAAGGTTAGACATATAAAGAAATGTCATAAGCAGTTTATCTAAGTAGTGAATTGCATCACCAGCCCAAAATATTAGTCATTAAAAAGGAACCTCTAAAAAACACATACACATATTTTAACAAAACCCTCAATCTATACACATTACCATATAAAACATAACACCATAAATGTCTGTTTCTATCAACTGACATACAAATTCTAGGCGGCTAGATTCAAGCAGTTGATCTTAAGTGCAATCTACAGTCAGTAAAATACATTGATTTAATACAAAATGAATACTCATTAAATGTTCATGATTTGGGTATATAAATTTCACATGTCTCAATTATAATTCATACCTGAGGCTATAAAAAATTTAGAAACCTATATTCTGCCATACACTAGAGTGTAAAGTACATTACAATGGGGAAAAACAATGGATTCTGAATCATAAAGGATGGATTTCATTGTGTTCTATTTGTTTTGTGTTTTGAGATCACACTGCTTGATCCTCACAACTGGACAGACATTTATACAATTCATTGATGAGTACACTGTTTATAGACTTTAGATAGTGTATAAAATAAGCTACTTAAATGCAGGGCTTTATTATTAATGATGGCAATAACCATCAGTGAAAAAGATAAGTGAATTTCAATATTATTTTCCATTTACAAAAATTAAACTAACAAAATCTCTTTAAAGAATACAACACAAAATTTTATCAATCAGTATTTTCAGCTCAGTCCTATCAATCTTAATATATGACTCACCCAAGGAAAATGACAAAGCTCTGAAAGGGATTTAATAACAAAAAAAAGTAACTAGAACAACAATGGGTTGGGTTTTATACAACAATGGGAGAGCTAGTATGTAACCTGTGCAATTAAAATCCTCTTAGTAAGGAAGCATGTTTCAATTTTTTCTATAAGGGGAAACTGGCATTTTCTGACCCAGGGAGATTTACTGAACAGGTGAAAGAGCAGGTAACCAAGGACACAAAGGTACAGTCACAAAGCTACAAATAGAAGTAATTAAAAACAACAGTAGAACTTCGCTAATGTTAAATAATTAGCATGTGTAATTACCTAGTCTGTATTTGTAAATTTACCTACTCACAATTCTAATTCCCAAATCAACACTGTGGTGCTTCAAGGTTATTCCCAGATACGCATGCAAGTGATGTACTCATTCCCAACTGAAGAAAAGTAAGGCAAGGCTCTGCCTTGTTTTCAGCTCTGATCTGAGCTGACCAGAGGGTGAAGAAGGTAGCAACAGTGCAGTGCACTACAACAAGCTCTGATTCTGAGGCCAGGAATCTCAATTAGAGCAGGAATCTCAATTCCAGCACCTGTTAGTAGTAGGAGGTCTTCAACAAGTCATTTTAACTTCTAAACTCATTTTCTCTTCTAAAAATTCAGAAAATAATTCTACTAACCTAGGGGTTTTTAAGCATTTATTATGGATTTAAAATCATAATCTACGCGAAATTATGTGTGGTTAACTGTGCACACACATGTTGGCGCATACACGCACCAAGAAGAGGATTCTTCTTTACTATGGGTGTGTTATTAGTTACTCAAACACTGAATTAGTGAACTGAATCTGCTAAAGGAAATATGTACATATGTGTGTGAAATTAGTAATAGTTTAATGTTCAGTTGATTTTAAGACTATAATAAGGAGAATCAGCTATATAACTTATATGAAAAAATTAACAAAAAACCAAGTAATTTACCAATGATAAAATTTTCAGTGAAATTTTCAGATGAAAATGAAAGATTTTATAGTCTAGATAAAGAATAAACTTAAAAGCACCAGCATAGAGCAGTTACTATGAGTAAATTTCCGCAGTTAGGCCGTCTAGATTCTAAAAACTAAGTAATCAAGAATTTTGTGATCATGGGCAAATTACTTATTAAATCTGTATCTCCATTTTTCTCAGCTGTAATATAGAAATGCCACCGGTATATTGTATCATATGTTAGAATTTTCCCTGACAAAGTAACATTTAAATAAATACTTGCTACTAAAATGTACCTGGCATATAGTCAACCACCTTCCTTTAAAAGAAACACAGTTACATAGAAGTTTAAAACTCTGTAACAGTCATTCTATGTTACATATTTACCTAGAATTGTTAGTATATCATGAGTTTTTTTGAACTTACCATTGTTGCAGCGTTCCAAGCAGTTGTTGGTGCAACCTTTGGTTGCCAGTTAGATCCTCCAGTTAGTTTCTTTTCACCTGGTTGACTCCAATTTACATCACTTTGAATAAGTATAATTGACAATATTAAAGTATGTAATGAGGACATTTATTTACTGTATATTTACATTAAAAAAACTGAAATGCAAAAATGATGTCTCTGCACATATTTTCAAGATAGAGCCAAATTCAATCTCTAAATGGTACATGGGGAAAGAATACAAATGAAACACTTACTTCTTAGTGGTTCCATTTCCAATGCCAAGATCTAAAATCAGAGAGAAAGCATGCACTTGAATACCAAACTCATTTTTGTAAAACAACTATTTCAAAGATTTTTAAATCTAAAGACTACTTACTGCCCACAAGGTTGGCTAAGGATGAGTCCAAGTCATCAGATACTAACTTGTTAGGTGGGAGTTTGGCAACAGGAAGACTCTGGTTCTGAGAGGCCACTGTTGGTTTGAGAAGTCCACCTAGTTCATCAAAGCCTTAAAGTTACAAACAGATGAAATAGGATTTGTAAGGAACTTTACAGAGCTATAGCTTTCTAAAGGAGGTCTCTGTTTTTCCTGTTTTTACTCACTAGAAAAGTACTTCCCACAAAATGGGCACTAATAAATATTTTAAGTGGAAAAAAGGAGAACAAAGTCAGTTGTTCAAAGTAAGCTGAATGAAAGGTTGTAAATTTGCTTTGAGAGAAATCATCTGTCTTATTTCAAGACAAAATTATATCAAGATTAAAGTGGATGAAAAGAAAAGCAGTCAAGCAAACTATTCTAATTCCAGAATTGTGAAAGACGGAAGAATGTAACTCTTCCCCTCATTAGGCAAAATTTTTCTTAAGACTCACATAGACCTGAAACAACATAGCTGAATGATCTCTCTCTAACTTTGAAAAAAGTTCCTATTAACAACTAATAATTATATAATTAAGTTCTTCAAAGTGGAGAGTATAAGTTATGTAAACAGTTAACTACAAGTGAGAGAGAAACTAGGATATCTTTTCTGTTTAAAAACAGCTAAATTATACCTATAAAATTGATAAACTACACTTAACTACATAAAACCATTAAGTAAATAAGAACAGCGCCTAAATGAAAATTTGAGAAAGTCACCAGGAAAGTTGATAAAAATAAAATTGACTATTGGTCCTTATTACCTTCATCTTTTTTCTCAGCAATACCAACTTAAAAGGGAAGAATAAAAAGCAACTATAAACCTACCAGCACACAGGAAAAAAATTTCTAGTCCATAAATACTCATTACAATTTTACTTCTTATATTTTGGATAAGAGAGAGTGTGCAGGTGAGCAAATAAAATCTAAGGAATACATCAATATATTTTTTTAAATGATTTGAATTTACTTATTAACCAAAACCAAAGGTAGTCCAAAGGTAGAACTGAACACTGACTTTATGGAAACTCTTACTATTTTTTTATAAATTTCAAAGTAACAAGAAGATAACTTAAGATGTGTACTTAAGTGCTGCCACTTACACAGAAACCTTATTTTACAGATTATTATAGAATGCTCTGAAAACACTCCACAACACAGGCTTCAGAGATGTCTGTGAACTCATCTCCAACAGTAGGGAAAACACAACAGAATATCAACAATTGGTTTATATCAAACTGAAAAGTCCTACACAGCAAAAAAAGGTAGGTGCTGGTGAGGATGCTGTCAAAGAAATAAGTGCTGGTAAGGACGTAAAAAAAAGGAATCCTCTCACATTATTAGTGATAAAGACTGGGTCTAGTCCCTATAGAAAACAGTATGGAATATTTGCAAAAGATTAAAAATTGATCTACTATATGGATGCAGCAATTCCACTCCTATATTCTACCCAAACAACACAAAAACACTAGTTCAAAGGGACACATATACTCCTGTGTTCCCTGTAGCACCATTCATAATAGCTAAGCTATGGAAACAGATTAAGTGCACAAAATCAGGAAGCTACAATATACATACACACTAGAATACTACTTAACTATCAAAAAATAGACTGCAACAATATGGATGGAACTGGAGATAATGCTAAGTGAAGTAAGTCAGAAGGACTGAAAAAAAAAACAAAAACAAACAACTAGGTAGTATCACTAATCCATAGAATAGAGAGAAACCAAAAAAGGGGTTATTTAAAGTCAAATGAACTTTAGAAAGCTGACTATAGAACTGAGACTACCAGAGAGGGGAAGGGGTTGGGGGGAGAAGTGAAAACAAAGAGGAGAGGGGGCACAATAGACTATGGAAAGGACTGTGGGTGTTGCTATGAGTGTAATGAAGGAGGATATCCTATACCTACAAATGCATAGATGTAAACCAATGTAACCTCAACTAAAAAAAACACAGTTCTTTGAAGACAAAATAAGAATACTGTACTAAGACTCGTCATTAAAATAAGCCTCTGCACCCACAGTTCTGATATTCAAGTTATTTATATACAAACTATCTCAATGAGTTACATTTCTTAGTTTTCAAAAGAGTAAATTTCATTTCAATAAAGGCAAAATAACAAAATAAAAACAAAAATAATGATAGGAAATTGCAATGCTTAAAAGATACAACATATTCACATAATCACTAGCAATTCTGCAGTCTAATCAAAGAAAAATACCTTTTCTATTCTCTTAAATAATCTTAAAGAAACAACCATATTAAAGTAAAAACTATCACTAATAAAGGAGTGGTCAATAGTTCCCTGAAATTCTCATCTAGTCACTGAGGGAAGAGAAACAATATCTTTGATGAAAGCAATTTAAGTACTTACTCATGTTAAAAGGGACATTATCTGTCCTTACACAAAAATCTAAATTAGTATTACAATAATGCTAATGAAACATTTTTTCTTACCCCCAGAGTCTACAATAACGTTAGTAGATTTATTTCCAAACACAGATTCAAAGTCAACATTAAGGCCAGCTGACGGATGTGACTGTGCAACTGGAGAAGGACTGAATCCTAAGAAAAACCAAAATGGAAAAAAACTTAATTCTTTAATAAATCTACATTTACAGTTCTTTAATAATGATGACAACAGAATGGAAAAAAACAATAAATCCCATAACAAGAAACAAAGTCAACCCTTTAAGCAAAACTTTTTCTACACTACCAGATCATTTTGTGGTAATTATATTTTCTAAGACAAAATATTTTCATTGAAGATGAACTACTAAGCTCATTTCTTACAGAAATTAAATCTTATTTTTTCACCATAATTATTCACACTGGTGATCTTTAAAAAGAGAATAAACACATCCAAAATTCTGAATTTTGACTGAAGCTATGTACAAACACATTATAAAATATCAATTGGTGATGAAATAGTTTATGGCACATCTTTCAATGGTTAATCAAAAGTTGTATGGTTTAAGTTTATTTACAAAGTGACAAATGCTGAAAATTTAGATGCACTTAATCCATATGTCCACCACTACATGTTTCTACAGGTATTTTTACAGTTTCAAAGAAAAACAAGCTATTTCCAACTCCTAATCACCTTCTGTCTTCAACTTACTACTTTCAACAGAGGGTCTGGTAAGTAGACAATTACATATGCTAATTTATTCTTTCACTGGCATTATGATGCTAAAGATATTAAATCAAGAGTCATTAGGTTTCTAAAACTGGCCTATGCTGAAGTAACAAAATGTAAAATTTTCAACTGTGTAAACGTATTTGTGAGATCAGGTTCTCAATTTTTAGGGACTGAAAGTAATTAATTCCTTTAAAAAGATCAGGGATGTAAATGACAGGGAGAGTTCAATCAATGAGTCAAGCAGAGAACAGTCAAGGAAGGATCATAAAGGAGAACTGCTTATATTTTGTAGAAGGATGTAATAAAAACTAAAAGGCTCCTAAATATTCTCTTCCATCTCTAAATCTTAGAAAGTCAGATGGCTTTAAAAAATCTGGTATTAGAGAGTAACATTTTTATCGTTAGGAGGAGTTTAATTAAACTTTTGAGTCCCATAGGTTCACTCACTCGCCTCTCAATTTTCTGCTAAAGGACTTTCAGTCTGAAAGAATAGCTCTTTGAATTCTTAATACATACCACCAGGATATAAAGTACAATCTATGCTAAGACTGACTTTAAAGAAAATTATAAAACAGTAAGACAAGATTTGGTAAGCAGTCCAAGAAAGACCTCAAAGACAGACAAAAAATAACAATATATTATTAACAATAACTCGCATAAGATGGTACAAATCAGAGATGCTACTTCAAGCCTTCTAGAATCACGTTGAGATAATCTTAATACAAAAACAAAAAGGAAGCACTTTACATCACAATATAAATATTTTTAAGGATGAACAAATTTGATCTTGTTCTAAAATTACTTAAATCCCTTAAATACTTCTAACTCAAAGACACAAAGCTACTGCTCATACACTGAGAACACAATCACTATCAAACACAAAATAATTTAGTATATAAGTAAGACCATTCAGCAATAGGGTCCTAGAATTCTACAGATTAAGCAAGTGAACAGCATTTTAAGCATATCAGTTTGACAATTATATCATGGGTTCATTAGTTCTTCTTGTAAAGTTCGTACAAAAAGAACCAATATAGCCGCTCAAGAAAGACAAAAATTTATTGAGCTTAACTACGTGCCCATGCCAAATTAACAGTGTAAGAAGTATATATAGGTCTTCAAATCATTCTGGAATCAAATATCTTGGCTTCAATATCACTAAAATTTAAAAAACACACAGAACAATAATTCACAAATAGAACAACGTAGCAAATCACTACTTTATCTCAGCTTTTTACAATCAGGTTGAGATAATCTTAATACAAAAACTATTTTATTACTTTACATAAAGAGAGGAATCATCTTTACACAAAAGTGTCCTAAGTCTGTGAAGCACAATGTTACTACCTTAGAAGTACAAAAGGTTAGAGCGGGGCACGGTGGCACGTGCCTGTAAGCAACAGCTTATAGAGTTGCCAGTGGGTCTGGGAATTGAGGTTTGAGTTCTGCCCAGGGCAACACATGGAGACCTAGTCCCCCCAAAAATAGGTGGGTATGGTGGTGTGTGCCTATAATCCTAGCTACCTGGGAAGCTGAGGTTGGGGACTGCTTGAGTCTGTGGACCATGGGTAAAAACAGTAAGACCCAGTCTCCCCCCCCCAAAAGTACAAAGATTAGAAAGAATATAAAGTAATCCAGAGCTAGTACCGCAAAACTATTATCACCATTTCAAAAGGAAAATTTCAGTGGCAAAAAAAAAAAAAAAAAAAAAAAAAAAAAAAAAAAAAAAAAAAAAAAAAAAAAAAAAAAAAAAGGATAACCATGCTTTTCAATATAAGATCAATTTTGAAAATAATCATTACATTACCCTATTTCATTTCACCAAGGTCCAGTGAAAACTTTTTATTGCTCATTACCACCAGTTCATAGATTTAACGTTTTCAGGCCACTGGTCTGAAGAGCAAATTTCAAGATGACCAAGCTTTGGCAAATAAGAGTAATTTCAAATAACTTTCAAGAGCAATTAGCTGAGTTGTTTTGTTTTGAACAGTAGTTCCCTAATAAATCAGGCCTCACACTTTTTGATAAAGTTATTGCTATAAACACCAAACAAGGACTTTTTAAACCGTATTATTTACAACTCACAACAGGATTAGCTTCATTTTACAGATTGAGGAGATTAAAGAAAATGCCGGGTCAAAATAATAAAACCGCGAAGCAAAAATAACCAATGTTCAGGATTGTGTCTGGTGATTAAATTACAATTTAGATAAAGACATTTCAGGTATGAAGTGATCTGCAGTTTTTAATGATTTTATGTGTCAGGTATTGTGCTAGATGTTATATAGTAATGTATGTAAACATCATGACGACATTACAAGATTTTACCAATTTTCATAGGCTTAGAAAAACCAAATATTTGGTTAAAAGTTGCAACAGTTAAGGAAGAACTGGAATTTAAACCCAAGGTCACTGGATTCCAAACATTTTTTCCAGCAAATGCTCTCAAAAAGCTCATTTCTAAGTATTTTTTAATATGTCTAATTCTTACTGGCAGTCAAAATCCTCAATTTTTTAGTTGTATCATTAATTAAGCCTACTTGCAATGTAAAATAAAGGAATTAACTAAGGTAATCAGCAAAATTGACTGAATTTTGGAGTTTTACTCCTATGGCACTAGCTCAGAATATACCTGGAAAGCCATAAATGAGTATCAAATCACCTGTGCTTCCCTAAGAATTACTTCCCACTGTGGTCTTTTCATAGAGCTAGAAAAACAGGTTTCTTTCCAGAAGAAATGTCCTGCATCTGCTCGAATTAAATCTGTCATTCTGTAGGACTACAAATATACAAAGATCTTCAAATTCTATAAACTTTTAATACTGAAATCTTAAAAAGTCTTCTGAAATTTTAGTTTTGAGTATAAACCGAAGTAGGAAGATCATCTATTGTCAAAATAACCATGTGTTTATTAATAAAGGGGAAAAAAATTGGCAAATTGGTTCTTCAAAAGCTAGTATTTTTAGAATCCCAATCCCAATTAAAAAAGACCCATTTTAAGGGAAACAACAACAAAATCCCTCCTGCATTAAAAAAAAAAAAATCAGTAAATTTTAGATACCATTACCTACCTCCAAATAAACCAGCTACAGTAGAGGGCTCATGGCACAAAAGGGTAGTACTAGGATAAGCTTGAGTGCCACAAAATGAATCTGACAAGGCATACAAGGGGAAGGGAGAGGACAGAAAAAAGAAAAAGAGTAAGAAAAAAGAATAGGAAGAACAGTTAAGAGTGAAATGGAATAATTGAAAACAAACAAAAACAGGGAAACCCAAGAATCTGGCTTTCTTCAAATTATAACTTACTAAAAAAAAAGCAATTAAGGTTCCTTTATGAGTTTAATAAATACTCCATTATGATTAACACTTCACTGTTAAATATTCTATTCTGAGTGTGTGCATATGTAAAAAAATGTTCAGAAAATTTTTTTAAAAAAGTAATCAACACTGAGTCTCTTTAGATAAAGAAATATGAAGCCAATGGTAACCTGTCTCCTAGTGTCTTCTTTTACAGATGAGGAAGTTAGCCTAGACAGGGTCAGTCACATGGCAGATTTAGGTGGCTGGGACTACAAAACCACTCTCCTTGACATATAATTCAGTGTTCTTACAGCTTTAATAAGGATAAGGTACTTAGTACTCAGAGTACCATAACAAACTAATATCTTCCTCTGCAAGGGTTGAAGCTTTATATAGTTATTCTGATTTTTCTGGGCAATTCTTAATCCTACAAAGGAGGGGTTGATAACAACCTGTGGTCTATTTTTATATAGCCATATAAGTCAAAAAAGTTTTTTACATTTTAAAGGGTCTTTTTTTAATTAAAGAAAAAACAAATGATTTTAGTTATCCTATAAAGCCTAAGATACTGAGTATCTGGCCCTCTCCATGGAAACTTTGATGAACATTGTTCTACAGCAACAATGTCCAATGTAACTTTCTACTTACAAATATACTATAGAAATCTCTCATCTGTCAGTTGGCTAGTCATACCTGCTGGTAAGCAATGGAAATGTGACTAATACAATTAAGTATCAAAACAATTAAGGGAGTAAAATTTCTCTTTTATTTAACATTTAATTTTAACAAAGTTTAAATGATGATATGAGATTAGTAATCACACAATGTAGTTCTAGAAATAGCATACCTTGGGTAGGTTCTTTCATGCTCTTTCTACTGAGTAAGAAATTGTTGGAGATTTTATTACATTACTTACTTTTCAGGAACTTTCAAATTGATTTGAAAAACTTAAAAGTCTTTTGGTGGCTAGGAATCAACAACAGCTCCATGTAAATAAAGCTTTAATGAAACACAGTCATGCTTATATGTTTATATGTTTATGTATTGCTTATAACTGCACTCTGTCAAAGTTGAGCTGATACAAAGAGGTGGCTCACAAGCCAAAATAATATGATCCTTTAAGAAAAAGTTTACTGGTATTTACTCGAGACTAATAGCTGATAAAATAGTTGATAAAAGCATACATCTTAAATTTTTAATACTGCTCACAGAAAGAGAATATATAATAGTTTAAAACGAAAATCTGGATTTTCATAAGGGAAAAGTCATTGCATAGCAACGTTACAGGTTTGTACTTGAGCTTTAATCCCAAGCATTTAACTTTTCTAGGAATTAGGTTATTCATCTATAAAAATGGAAAAAAATATTCTTAGACCAGTAAAAGAGTAGAAAGCTGGAGTAAACATTATCTAGTGGTCTTTGAAAATTCTAAATCACCATTTCCATGATTTTAATCTTAAAATATACCTACTGAGTATATGGCCATGACCTTTACTAATCTGCTTTGCTTTCTGGTTTTCCCTTAGCCAACCTGTAGATCTATGGCTTTGAAAATTAGGAGAATGACATGTCTAGGACAAGTTCCTTTAAAAAGTCAAAAAAAAAAAAAAAAAGCTATGATTACTACCTACTAGTCTACCCCTCATTGCTCTGATCTGTAAGATTAAAGTATCATCTGTTTCATATCCCAAAATTAAGAAAACTTATTTAACAGGAAACAAATAGCCACATCTACTGAACGCATACAAGTCTGAATTCAGTAAATATAAAAAGCATATAAACTTGTTTAGAAAAAAACAGATACAACACTCTAAGGATTCCTTAAATGATCCTACATAGTAAATAAAATACATTTGACAACTATAAAGAGTAACAAAATACAAAATTAATTTCAATCTTGTTTTATATATATTTTTAATGCATTACAAGGGATTACTGCACTCTGGCCTTGCTGAACTACTTACATATAGCTAGAGTGCCTGCCTTTGAATTTTCTCAATTTTCCTGCCTTTGAATTTTTCATTTTCCTTCCTCTCAGATATATCTAGGAGAATATGCCATATGTGTTTACATGATATATATGGTGTATATAAATAAATTTTTGATTAATCAAGTTGTGTTGTTTTAATCAAATATTTGAATTATTTTTATCACCTGAAGTTATTGCTTGGGAGAAAAGTAGTTTATGTCTATTTTGGGAGGGTTTTGTGTGTGTGATTACATGTTTTTAGCAAAACTCAAAAAAACATTTCAGTTTATATATGCTTAAAATTTATTCTTGTAAACTTGGTGTCAGATTGTGCTTTTTATGATTTTTAATACTGTAATTAAAGACTATACAAAAGTTTAATTGTTTTATATCTCCAGGCTAACAATGAAATCCTTAAGAATGGAACCGTATATATGGATTTTAGACGAACTAAAATTACACTATTCACAGTATAAAAAAGAGGAAAAAAGATTGTTACCTATTAAGAATAGGTAACATCTCTCCAAACACAGAGAGAAAAAAATAAGCACATATAAACACATAAGTTTAAGAGATGTTTCTCTGATCAATTATCTGAAGAAATAAATAGGATGTGGTATGTGATTTTAAACAGTCTAAGAACTATTGCCCTGTAACACAACACAGAACAAAACACACACACACACAAAATCCAATTTCAAAGGAAATATTATTTCCTAAAAACTTGCATTAAATAAAATTAGAAATACTAACATCAATTTAAAAATCTTACATTAATGTTATTATATCTATTTTAAAATCTGATGTTTAAATCCAATGTTATTAGTGCAATGCTTTAAGAATAATGGATATACAAAATACTTAGGCAGTATAAACATTAATTGGAAAAAAAAGGTTAAATGGTACTTTACCAACAAACATTTCATGAGTAGGTGTCCTAGTAGTAAAAGTGGATACATCTGAAGAAATGGGAAGGTGAACATCACCACTACTTTTTGTGAGGAAAGGATTTAAGCTTGGAATGGCATCATCAACAGCATCTACAGTGGCAGAGAAAGGATCTGTGCAGTCCAAGTGCATTACAGCAAAATGAAGAAAGGAAGTAAATTAATTAGTAATTAGTCAAAGATGCAAAGTGAAAAGTAGTAGCTATATTATTATTAAGCTTTAATTAAAAAAAAATCTAAAAACCAAGATGGAAGAGTTGCATTTAACATATTTTAAAATGTGTCCTCAGACAAAAGCAGTATATTAAGAACAGATCTACTCTTCAATATCAAGAAGTCAGTTAGGAGTAGGGCCTGAGGTGAGGGAGTGCAGGGCCCCACAAAAAAGAAAAAAAAAAAAAAAAAAAAAGAGGAAGAAGAATAATAAGCCACGTAGTTGAAAAAGAAATAACCAAAATGTTTCCATATGAATTAATGATCCTGAATCATATTCTCCATGATAAGTGGGAGGGTACTGGCTTTGGTGGCATAGCTATATTTATCAAATGTGTGGTATATGCAAAGTTTTGAAAATCTTAGAGGATTAAGGGTCTTGAACATAAGCTGTCTCTAACATGTGCAGATAACTTATATGTAGGTTCAGAGATAGTAAGTAAAAAAAAAAAGAAGAAGAAAAGATCATTCCCATTCCTAGTGACAGGGAAAGGATATAAGCAAACATAAGAACAGAGAAGACAGATCACTTAATAGATTGGGAATAGTTTTGAAGGCTGAGCTATGAGTTTTAAAGCCTATTCACTTAGACTTTAAATACTTTTCTAAGTACTATCAAAAGTATTATTCCCTACTAAAATAGTACCAGATATGTACTATTATCAAATTCTACATCTAAAGTAATTTTAGAATCACATATTTACTGTGTCTACATCACATTCTAGTGACTTAGAGTCACTCATCCTACCTTAAGTAAATGGAAAGAAAGTTAAGGAGCAGTACGAAGTGTCATTATTTTTTTCTCCAATAACATAACTAAAAATGAGAAGATACTCCTATGCTTTCAATTAGAAGCCTGTTCTTGTTTGTGATATTTACTGAGGAATACTATAATATCCTCACAATATTAATCACTGTATTTTACTTTTAGACTGTATGATGAACCTTTAAGAAGGCAGCAATGGTCTAAAGACCAGTTCACCTGCTACACTACAGGCACACTATCATTAAAGGTGATCCATAAACCTACAACTGTTTAAATGAAGAAAATACTGTGGTCATTGGCTTAGAATACATCCTTTTGCTAACTTCAATTTTTGCACCAGGTAAGAATGCTTTCTAGAAATTACAGACATGAATTCACACCACAAAAACTAAGTCCTACAAATATATCAAAATTCACTGATGTGCAATTCAAACTCAAATGGGGAAAAGGAATCAGAAAAAAAAAAATCAGAATTAAAAAACAGGCAGATAATAGAAGCTGATTTCTTGGAATAAAATTAAAAACAGAACAATGTTCATAACAACTTTCATAACTCTTTGTACAACAACGAAAATGCATTAAGTTTCAAGTATTTGTTCAACTTAGACAGTGGTATGGAATTTTCAAAATACACTATACTTTGTTGGATAGGTAAGGAACACAAAACATCACTCTAGCTTTCCATGTAAATGGAATCCTTAGCAAAGATGTATGAAAAGATGGACACTAACTTCTATAACTGATCAATTAGTTTAAAAGAAAAGTTCAGAAATGGTTATCAGTTTTCCCCTGTTCTACTCATTATTACTATTTCATCTAAACACTTAATATCATTTAGTTCCTATTCTACGAGACATCTCAAGAAGAATGTGCAGGAATGTGTACAAATGCATTGGTAACGAGGTTAGTCAGACAATAACAAAAACTCTTAATCCATTCAAGAAAACAATACAGAATAATCTAGATTATGTTAATCTACTAGTGGACACCATATTATAGATAATAAATCAGTTTTTTATATTACAATTGTCATTAATTTGAAAATTTGCAATACTAATCACAAAACCCATAGAACCCAAAGGAATAAAACAAGGATAAAAATAGCACTACAATGGTATTACATTCTTAAAGGTCTGAAATACTTAAACATGTATTCACAGAAAGAAAACTGTTTTCATAAATTTATTCCACATTAGCTGAGAATAATACAAATTAAACTTTTTGCCTGAATTGAACTTTGAAATGTTGCTTAAACTATACAACACAGTACTAAGCTGATGATATCATACATTATTACATCTGTAGTTATTCAAAATTTTCAAGATAATGAAAACATTTAAAAATCTTCTTAGATACTAGTATTCAACACCAAGTGCTTATTTATAGACTCCAGACTATTTCTTGAAAAATCAAAAGTTCATTAAAAATGAACTTTTTTAGGAACATTAAAAAGGAACAGGAGAGAGCTTGTGTTCTCTCATTCATGTTTGACTTTAGGCGGAACCTAAAATGCCTTTCACATAAACATGCAAGCCTAGTTTCCCCTAAGTCCATATGATTAATCTGTGATTGGGAATTTCATCACTTATATGGTGCTTATAGAAACTTCATTTCTTATATAAGAATCAAGTTAAATATGATTCTTAGACTATGAACGAAAATAAGGTTTTTAATATAGGGAAAAGAACAAACTACACATGCTATAAAAAGCAATAAGATGCAAAATGTTACAGATTTTCAATGTTTAGATAAATGGTTCATTTTTGAAAACCTTTAAGAACTGACTGTTATAATCGAAGCTTTTGTAATATAAGCTTTATTGATTTTAGTCTAACATTAAAAACAAAGTCAAAAAATCTATGTGGATGACACCAAAATGAGTAAACCTGAAAATTCTTGGCTTAAAACACTCCCCACCCATCAATGTTAAGTCAAAAATCTGCAATACCGAATATTTCAATGAAAACTCAAAATAAGATCTAATTATTCTTAAATTGCAAGGTTCATGATAAAGATCATTGCCCTTTCTATTTATAAACTAATAAGCTTTTAGAGGAAAAAAATAATAAACCACTATTGCCTCTGCTCCCACAGTACTTGGTTTGCATTTTTAACACTTTTAATAGCCTAAATAACAGCCATAATGTTAAAAATACTGGGGATATTTTGATGGGAATAGTACAAAAAGAATAGGCTAAAATGAAAAAATAAAACATGATTAAATGTATTGTTAAATACTGCATTCACATTCAGACTGCCACAGAATACTTTGTATTAACAATACATAGAACAAGTCCTAATTCTGAAACTACTTAAATTTATTTTCTCATAATGGCAGTCTATTTGCCTACATCTATAAGCTCACCAAATGCAAGCAGAAGCTTTTAACTGTCATCATTAGAATTAAGTAAGGAGCTCAGACAAAACAATTTCACAGTTCAGCTTCTTTGAAATGTTACATTAGCTCTCATTAAACCTTCTGAAAAATATTTAATTAGGGAAACATATCAGCCTTAATTTTCTCATAAAGAGAAGCAAGCTAAAAATGGCATATTTATTCAATAACCTTTTCTAAGGAAATTCACATTGAGGTGAAAATAATATGGAAAATTTGACAATTAAAAAAATTTTAATGAGGACTTAAATATTTTATTAGGATCTTAAGAAACGCCATCCTAATTATGCTTGGTGAAATAAGTCAGGGGAAAAAAACTGGATGCTTTCACATAGGGGAATTGAACAAAGGATTCCCTTGCTACTGCCCCCCCAAACAAACAAACAAACAAACAAACAAACAAACAAACGAATGAATAAATGAATAACACAACTAGCAGATAAATCATAGACCCAAGACACAGAACAGGGAAGGGAGAGGCAGAGGGGTCAAAAGAAGGGACAGAAAAACAAAATGGACTATGGTGACAGTTCATGGGTGATACAGAGATAGGAAGTTTTGCGTGATTTTACCCAAAGGAAGAAATCAAATATTAAGAAATCAAACAAAAATGAACAATGATGAAGGAAAATAAAAATTAATGGGGGTAAGGGGAATCCTTTTTAAGTTTTAATTTGGTCATTACAATTTATTCAGAAAAGTAACTAAAAAATTATTTTTAGAAATTACCCTCAGATTTTTTAAGATTTAGCTAAATTAAGGTAGCCTTCAAAGTCAGTTTCTAATATCAAGTTATAGCTCACAAAACTAGACTAAAAATTTAGTTTCAGGTTTTTACTATTCCGATTCGCTGCTCTCTCTTGAACCAGAAATAACCTGACCAAAAAAGATAAACATCTATCTTTACAAAACGCACCTGCAAACAGCATTAAAGCATTATACTTCAGGGAGTATTCTAGGCACTGATGACACAGCACTGAACAAAATACTCAGTAATACCCAACTTCACAGAGATTGCCCTTTAGTACAAACTAGATCTTTAAGAAATAACTATTAAAAATACAAAGTTCCTAAATCATTAAAATCTAATCTCAGTAAAATACATTATCCTGCTATGAGAAATAAGCCAATCAATTCAGATTTCACATGTGAGCCAATACAAAGTTTAAGGTAGCTTGCCATTCTCCACAATTCTATATACAGACCATCCTCCTTTCCCTTCCAAACAATTTCAGTGTCTACAAAATTATGCTTATATATAAACAGAAGCACCAAAATCAACCAAAGGAAATGAACTGCAAGTATTTTAGAGAACTAAATGAAACTACTTGAAAACTAAAATGGACTTGGTTCATTACTTCAAAGAGCCAGTTCATAGTCATAAACAATGGTCAAAGAAATACTTAATACAGTGACCATTCCTAATGGTACTAAGAGAAAATTTTCTGAACAACAAAATCTTATAGGTCTGAATTAAATGAACACTTCAGATAAAGTAGCATAACATAGTTTGCTGCCTAATAAAACCCCTTGAGTTTTATTAGAAATTTATCATGTACTTATATGAGTTTCTTCCCTGGCAAATAAATCTTTTTCCTATATTAAAAGCAAAATGACTACTATATATTTTCTGATTAATAAAGAGTAATTCAACCCTGAAAGTATAACTTCATATATTAACATACATTTGATTCTTTATCTTCATTAAATCTCATTTTACACAGAAATTCTAAATTTACCAATAAATGAAAATATCTTCAATGGAAAAAAAGAATCTCACCGACTTTTTTTTCAAGTTCTTAAGTATCAAATGTGGCTAAACACTGCACAAATTAGTGAAATACCATAGAAGGAAGAGATGCCAATATAACATGTAAAGCAAAATTGATTAAATGCTTACCTCCCCATGTACTTGCTACCTGAGAAACACTTGACATAGGATGTATAGATGGGTGAAAACTTGGCTGTTGTAAATCAAGCAGATCATTTGGTAGCTTTGATGTGCTAGAAAAATATTTTAGAAAGGTATTTATTTAGTAGGCAAACTTTGCTACTAGCAACTTCTCGACTCTGTTTCAGTACACAAAAACACTACTAACACCAGTGAGAAATAGTGCCAAAAATGTAAACCGCCAAGGAAAAAACAATTTTAGCAAAGTTAACAACTGCATCTCCTTCACATTACAGTGTATATCTAACTTAAGGAGGGAGGTCTGGAAAAATATTCAAGTACCCAATCTTCAATTTATAAGAGCCCTTCAGAAAGGATTTCCCCACGAAAATACTGATATTCTTAAATGTGATCCTGAAATGAAATATCATTGCAAGTTTAATCTTTTTAAGAGAAATTTATCTTCTTACTTTTAACCTGCAAAGAACATCAGTACTGACAGATGCAAAAAATATTGCAGTATCAATGTCCTTACAAATACCTATTAACCTCACATTTACTGCTTACTATTCAAAAAAAAAAAAAAGACCAAGAAATATCAAGACAAAATTAAAAACATAATTAACTACATTTATATAAACAGTTATATAATATTACTTAGAAGATATATTCTTACATATCCTTTTTGTAGGATAGAGTAACAACTTATAAAAAGATTCCAGAGTTATCATAAATTGAAGTACTGTGTACAACTTAATCTTTAACTTTCATTTCCTAAAAAACAAGTTTATACAGAAATAAAAATACAAATGAACTTAGTACTTGGGGAACAAAAATACACAATAGCATTCTATAAAAGAATGCAATATTTGCATTTTATTACAATTAATAAAGCAAATCATTTTCAATTCTTTTATGCTCAAACATTCACCAGTCTTTTCCTTTAATTATACTTCCCTAAAACAGACTTCTTCCCAGCATCACCAAGTAAAGATCTGAAACATTTTACTGGGAATTAAGGAAGAAAGCATATAATAAAAGAAGGTGAAAAATAAATCAAGCTCAAAGAAAAGCATGTAAGTAAATTCAACAAAATTAAAAATTTTAAAAATGCAAAAATTAAAACAAAATTAAAATTGAAAATTCAACAAACTGTAGACTAAGACTTTAAGAAACAGGCAGCATGTGAGTTAAAATTATACTGAGCTATGACAGGAGTGATACTAAAAGGGAATACCTTTTAAAGATGAGGTAAAATATACAGTAATACAATAAAATCAAAGAAATCATCATTCTCTGTGGAGTATTTACCATTTGCTAAGCACACTATACTAATTATCTTTAATAAGTCATCCAGGAATCTGTCAGAGAAAGTCACTGGATCTTATTCCATAACTACTCAATCAGAAACTAGTGGTAGTATTTAGAAAAAGATGGTTTAGTAAGCCCATCATAGGATTCTAATATTTTCTAATATTCAGAACCACTAACCTATACCATGTCTTTTCTTTTCACATTTGGAAATTGGAGTTTATTAATAAATTAAGAAATAACAGAGTCAAGATTCAAACCAGACCTGACCTGCACACTTTCACTTTAAAACACTACTCTGAAATAAGACTGCAGAGATTAGAAAAAGTCAATTATTATAAATCACTGGTAACATTGAATTTCCATTGTTAAGTTTAACTGAGGCAACGAGATTATTGGAGTTTTTCTGGTAGGCTTCAATACCACAGAAATCTGGCAACTTAATTCTTACTCTTACTGCGTTTGCAGATGACTGAGCTAACATCAAGGAACATTAAAAACATTTAAGATCTAATGAAAGATATTTCAAAACACATCACATACAAAATACACACAAGTTAAAAGAGATTTTAACCATTAAACACTTAAAAATTGTTTAATTATAATTAATTTGTATACAGTGCAACATTTGTCCAAACAGTTCAAAAAGTATAAATTTATAATTTAATCATCGTCCATTTCCTAGATATGCAAAATATAAGCTTATCATTTTATATGCAGTTATATCACCAATGGTAGTTTGTGTGCAAAATTAACAAATTATAAATTAAACTAAATCTGAAAAACTATCCAAATTTCCTGTAAACTTAAGTATTCAAAGGTAATCTTTAACATTTCCACCTACCTGTTAGAAGAACTAGGGGTAGAAAATATATCAATGGCTGGTGCAGTCATTATACCCCCTGCTGAGGTGGATACAGGAGAGGCTGCAGTTGTTAAAGAGGTATGAGGTTTCTTTGCAAGTTCTTTTAGGCGTTGCTCCTATTGAAAAATGGAATAACCATAAGATATCCAGAAACCAGAAATCCAGAGTTTGTATGGCCTCTAAATTATTTTCCACTTTTGTTTTGAAAGCAGAGAGTTATTCTCTGCTTTATTAGTATTCAGAAGGAACTAACTTTATGAATACCTTGTTTTTCCAAATAAAGAGAATGCACACACCTACCTTTAAAGCTTTTAAACGAGCCTGTTCTTCTTCCAATGCTGCCTGCTTTTCTCTTTCATCCACTTTGGTTAGAGACAGGCCAGTGCTTGCCAGGGAAGAGACTGCATTGGAGAGTGTTGTAGCCCTAAAGAATTCAACATATATAATTTGGCTCTGTGAGAAACACTTTACATTACAACCCAGTTATAAGCAGTCTGTCAATTTTGTCATGGATAGGCACTGTAATTACGAATTTAATTTAGAGTCATAACTGGTCCTTCATATGAAAGAGTCAGTGACCCAGATGACTTATCAGTGAGCTAAAGGATTTATGCATTTTGCTGATTTATACACAATAACTGAGTTTTTAAAAGTGTTGACTTTAGAAAGAGTTCATGATAAAGATGAGGGGTAACACTGCCTCTCTTCCAAGTCCCATGAACAGATCCAATGCTTCTCACCAGAAATGAAACTGCTAATTTACAGACAGGGTTTTGTCATTACCCTTCAAAGGAAAATCAATTTCATTCCTGTCAGCAGTCATTCTGATTCATCTTTTCTTTCTGTCACCTTTTGCCAAACTAAAATTTCCTTTCTAAACATATCATACATGACAATGCATCATCTCTCACTGGCAGAATCATAGCCAAGTCACTTTCTTTCCATTATATAAAAATCTTATCTATACCATAAACCCCTAACATTAAATATCCAAATGTTCATTATTACAAAATAAACACATGTGGTAAATAATGTTACTCAAAAAACTACTTCCTAGTCACTCATTTTCCTTTTATCATATACATGTTTACATCATTAATTTCTGCTTTAAGTACACGTGGCAAACCACTATTTAAATTTTTTAATGAGCCAATGTAACTCAGAAGACAAAGGAAATGGTGATAAAAATGCAAGAAATTTTACGCTAAAAATATTCGAGATAAATTGGTATAACTGAATTACTTGGCTATGTTTTACACTACTTCAACTAACTACTGGGCATTATAATTTTTACTCATACTTCTAAAAACCTAATAGAAAATTCAAAGAACAAAACAAATTAAAAAGTATTTCCCTTACAAACTAAATTTTATCGCTAAAAAAAGTTTTAAAACCATAATCAAAGTCTAGAATGCAAGAAGATTTACTATAAACACATTCAAGGAAATACGAAAATTACTTGTCACTACTAGTTAGAAAATCACATCACGAGGTTCATATGAGATAGTGCATGTTATTTTCAATTTGCTAGATTGACTGATCTTTATCACAGAAATCAGCTCAAAGTCTAATAGACTTATTAAAATCAATTATGTCCAATAATCAGCCCTATAAACTGGCACTAGAGAAAATAATAAACTTGATTCTAGGCTCAAGTGCCAGACTTATTACTGCATATTGCACACAGCTATTATGAAGTTCTCTCAACTTTGTACTTATAATTACAAAGTACCATATGAATCAATACTATATCATTATTTTAGGAAAAATATTGACACTGTAAACACAATTCTAAAGAGTGACTTTTAGTGAAGATGAAGAACTATTCCAAAAATTTACATGTAATTAACCCATTTAATGCTTGACAACAGTTCTATGACACTGCTATAATTTTTAAACCCAATTTATAAGTGATTAAGTCAAGATAAGAAAAGTTATAAATAAGTTGGAACTTGAGCTAGGTTTATTTCTCTCAGAAACATAGCTCACGCTCCTTGCCCAACAAAGAATAATATACCTGCTTGCAGCTGTAGAATCTTTGATTTTCTTCCCTTCCAAGGAAGCTAAATGTTGTTCCAGAGCATCAAGAAGACTGCTGGGGGCCTGAAATTGCATATTAAAACTTTCAGTATAATCAGGCCATTAGTCAAAACAAATACATTATCATGTAATATGAAAGAGTAATAAAAATAAACAGGTATATTTCTCATGAACTAATTAACAATGGAATTACTTAGAAATAACAGTATTTTTATTTCAAAAGCATCACCTACTAAAGGACATTGAAAAATGTGAACTTAAGGATGTATATACATTCATATGATTTTCAATAAGCACACCTGAAACTTCTATGTTACAATGTAATGTTTCTTCAAAACAAAATAAATAAGTTGTAAAAAAAAACCCAAAAAACTGAAACTATATAATCATGAGATATTAGAAGGGTCCTAAAAATATTTATTTTTATATTTAACATATTTGAATTTGAGACAGAATCATATCTGTAAAAGTTGAGTTATTGATGATTATGTATCAATACTTGCTGAGTAACTGAAAATATCCAAATACTGCTTTTGAACAGCTATTGATAAATAACACAAATTTAAATCAAGAAATACAACTCTATTATTAGATTGGCTAAAGTTAACTACTAATGTCTGACTGAACAACTGCATTCTCATACAATGGTGATGGGATTACACCTACTTTGCAAAAGGAGTTGAATGTTTTTCATTGCTAACTACATATAAAGCTTAATTACCTGATCCCAAGCTTAATTTTCAAGAGACTCAAAAGAGAAAAACATATCTCCAGGAGACATATTGTTCAATGATATTTTAAGTTGCTTTCTTGACAGCAGTAAAAAATTGCAAATAAATCAAAAGCTTTTTTGAAAATGGATAAAGACAAATGTGGTAAATTCACACAATGGAATACCATTAAACAAAGAATTACTACCAATGTGGAAACACTGAGTACAAGAAAATAAATGCCTGCAAGATTCCATTTATATTAAACTCAAGATTTATAAAATTATGTTATTAGAAATTGAAATAGTGATTTGTATGTAGAAGAGAAGGGAATGACTAAAAACAGGCACAAAGATTGAGGTGATAAAGTTGACTTGTATCACTTGGTTGATTGTTGACTGCACAAAGTTCAGTTACCAAACCTCACTTAAATGAATGTACACCTCGATTTTTAAAAAAAGTTTCTAAATGCTCAGGCTTTATCTCAACTTAATGCATAGCTATCACCTTCAAAGGAAAACTTTTTCAGTGGGTTAATAAGGAACTTTACGCTCTCTCTGGATGAAGCAAAGGCATCAGAAGCATTTACTTAACCCAAATATTCTTTAGGATGTGAGATAAAGAATTAGTGGGTTACAGGGATTTAAAAACAGATGGAAGAGGCAGTACTAGCTAATTTCTCTACCAATTAAGATGAAATATTTCCTTCATCCTGGATTTTTCTCTGTGCACACCAAGACATATTTGTAGAAAATAAACTAAAACTGTAAATACTAGATGCAACAATAACTTCTATATTGAAATGAGAACACACACGCATTTCCCTAAGCCCCAACAAAATGTCTGCTAAATCAGGTGGCAAAGGACTATCAGCAGAGATGATAGTAGCTAACATTTTAAAAACTCTTCTAAAAAGCTCATTCTTTATCATTGGAATGGCTAAATTAGGTCACTAAAATCTGATTGAACAATGAAATTCTCATACAAATGCTGATAGGAGAAAAATATGCCCTGTAATCTGGTAACCTGGTAGATAATCACTTCCTATGAAGAAGACACTACCAGTGTATCCATTTTACAAATAAACACAGAGTAAAAATTAGTAACTTGTCCAAGATGAAGTATCTGAAATATAACTGGAGTCAATATAGGGTTATCTAAGATATGCCTGAATTAAAAGCCAAGATACTACATCTCCTATGTTTACTATACTACAAAAACCTACATCAAATTTGTGGTTATTTAAACTACAGTTCATTTTTTTTTTTTTGAAAGATTTAAGATGTGAATTATAAATATATCTGGCTATTCTTTAGAAGTGTCAAATCCATACTAGAAACAGTGAAGAAAATGTTTATCTTAAAAGGACAACTTCAAGGAAAGAATAATCTTTAATTTTCACTTTTGTGCATAACCACCATCTTTCCATAACCTTTGAAAAATTTTATGGGTCACTCAAATATCAATTAAGCAAGTGAGAGTCAGAGGTTGGTGAACCACACCCAATTACAAAACCATGAATATTAAAGTACAGACAAGACAGTGTAGCCTGAGGCATTTTTTAAAAACAAAAGACAGGTAAAGTTGACATGATAAATAGGATAATTAACAAGAAACTGGAAATTGCCTAATCAATTTATACTACATAATTTTTCAAGTAATGACTTCTCACATTTAACACACACAATATACTCAATCTTAATAAAGTCAGTTAATTTCTTGTGGACAGATGTCAGATTATTTTATTTACATATAACCTTAAAAAACTATATTGCATACTCTTAATCTGGAAATCAAAGGGATGAATCCGATAAAGTGAATATAGAAAAACACACTAAGAACCAATTATAAGAGTTTAAGACACATTTCAAAAATAATTTAAAATTAGATAAAGTGATGTCAACTGTTAAGAGAAGAGCTGATACAAGTGTTTTAAGGACATTTTATGCCAGGCAGGTACTTTCATTCTGAATATTTAGGCAGGGATAGCTAGAGGTACAGTTGAGACTTAATTTAGATTAAAACAAAAATCTGGTCTCTTAATTCAGCATTATCATTTGAGGTTTATAGCTATATAATACTACTATCTAAATGGAAACTTTTAAGCAGGAAAAACTGATCTTACATAATCCCAATCCTATATACTAATCTGTTCGTAAAATATCTTCTGGAAGCACAGTTCTTAATTCTTTTATTATTTTATTATTTCTTTTCCATTTTAGACAAAAATATGGAAGCGATACTAAAGGTACTAGAGGAATAGTCTAGTACTAAGTAGCAAGTACTAATACAAGAAAGGGTCTTAATGTTGAAACAACAGTCAGCAATATGTCAAAAATACTAAAATCTGTCACAAAAAATTGCACTGATTTCCTTAACATCAGAAACTGCGTATTTCTCATTTTGTAACCTCCAAAACTAAAAGTACATATCAGACAGTGAATTGCTTAGTCCACTTACCTGTGAAAGATCTGGTATATCACCTCTATCAATTCCAACTTGCTGTAAGAAGGAGGAACATTGTAGTGAATAGATGAGATTAAAATAAAGATGCTTTATAAATAAAATTTAGAAACTATGTATGGCTGGTACTATGAACAATATTTTAGATAAACTTCTTTAAAAAATCAAAAGAATATTTAATCTTCAAAGATACCATTCAATAGTCTCAAGGGCTCTAAAATTTCGAACAGGCGGGTGGAACTGGAAATTCAACGGACTATTAAATTACCCATCAGATATGCTCACAATCTGAAGAACCTATCACTTCTGTACCAGAAGACAAAAACACTATGGTAAGAATGATAAAGGATGACCATGAGCAAACATTCTTGGGCATGAGAAATTGAGGAACAAAACTGGTAATAATGAATATGACTTTCCATAAAATTTTCCTTGGCATTCACCACAGATAAAACATTTTAAAAATCTATGTTTTCTGAAGTAGGCCATGTTTTATACAAATGTCAGTTGATCTCTAACCAGGCTACCACAAATAATCCCAATACACTTTCATTATTATTGTTCAAGGACTAAGCAATTTCTAATAAAAAGATAAAAATTATTCTATTTACTCTACAACCCAAATTAAGGCTCTTTTCCCTCCTAGTGTCAATGTTCCATTTTCTAATCACTTTCTTCTGTTTCACAACTTCTTGTGGGACAGCCCCAGTATCAGTAGAAAATCTGATGAAATTATTCATATTAACATCTTAACAGTTAATAACTGATACATCTGTTGTGTTCAAACACATTTGAAACATTTACCTATATCTTTACTCCAAGAACTAATGTTTGTTAATGAGATGTAAGACAGTCTCATGAAAGACTACTTTAGGGCAGGAATATTTTTCAGGGTTCAATTTCTGAGAATATGAGTAGACAGATGGTCTCTCCCATCCATCGATTCCATCTGAGAGTAACACCCAGCAAATATGGAGGTAAATGAGATTAAAAGTTAAATCAGTAATTACAGCTATTAAATGCAAACAAAAGTCAACAAATTAAAGGTTAATTTAATTTAATGGTACAGAATAAATACTACCTTCTGTGTTTAGTATGTAATTAATTCTAAAGAAAGGGGTAAAAAAACATTGACTTTTCCTTAAAAGATACTATAAAATCCAAAATAAATTTACGGTCAGCAAAACTTCATAAAACAGCTAACAACACAAAACTATTTTCTTTTAAGTCAGCATTCTATTTAATCATATTCCATTTTTTTACAGAACATAATACCATGTATCATGGTGGTACTATGTGTCACCTACTTACTATTATAGTGAAATAAACAATGAGAAAAAATACTCTTTTCATATTCAATATTGAATTAAATGTCCAGGAGTATTTTATTAAATACCATGTCATATCTAACCCGTAAGAGACTGGAACACAACATAAGGATATTACTGAATATATATACCTTACTATAGTTAAGATATTTCTTTTATTTGGATAAACATTGATTTCATTAAAATCCTAAGGACAAAAAAGCAAATTAAGAAATAAAGTCACTTAAAGATAGTTTACCTCTGCAACCTTGAGAAATTCTGAGATTCTTGTCATCCTAGTCAGGAACTTCTTATAGATGTCAAGCCCTTCTTTGCACTGGTTCTTTTTCATATCAAAATATTTTTCTATCGAAAACAGATGTAAATTTATTCACATTAAAATAAAACATGCATGCAAATAGAAAAAAGATCAGTGAATCCAAAGAGATTATATAGTTAACACAAAGAAAGAACACTCAATTTTCTAGAAAAATCAGTGTTAAAGTAGCTTAGGTATTTAAGAAATTTAGAGATACTATTAAATAGAAAAACCAGTTGATCTCACTCATGTATTTCTTCCCTCATAATTTCCTTTTTATTTGCATATTATAAACAGCAGTAATTTCTATTTCCAAATTCTTGGTTACTAGTAAGCATGGCAACTTTACCATTTTCAAATGTCACCTGAATACCTCACTTAACTTTAATATATAAATAGTAGTAAGGAGCCTAAATGATACTAATCAAAGTGAAAGGCCAAATCTCTGTAGAAAGGAAAATCCTTCATTTTTCACTTGTGAAAAAGTCCCCATTTCCCTATCTCCAAGGACTGATAAATGTATCTTTGTATAAGTTTGTTTTAATTCAGAGAACAAAAAAATCAAATTTAAATAAATTCTTTTTTAAAAAATAAAGCAGATTAAGGAAGAACAAAACATGAGAATACACACATCTGATACTTGACACTCTGGCGCCCCCTGCGGAAAGTTACTCATCTACGCCATTCAAATGCCACTGAAAAAGGTTATCATTTCTAAGTAAAATTAATTGCATTACATATGTGTAGTGAATACACAATAGAGTATCACACATTCCAAAATGCCTCAGGATGCTTAAGCATGCTCAAAAAAACTTAATGCACTTAAAATAATTACCAATTTAAAATTTAAGCTCAGAAGAAAACATCAATTTTATAATTTATTTAGAGTAAGTCATGAGAAAATAAGGTTTCTCTTGGACAGAAAAACTACAACTTAATATTAGTGGATTTTTATGTTTCAAAAAGTGAAACTGATAGGAAAAAAATTTATCTTGAGAATATAAAGTGCATTGTAACTATACACATATTTGGGTAAAAAACTCATTAAAATGAATGAATATACTTCACTAAATTTTCAAGCAATTTTAAGTAAAAACCCCATTATTAATTATCCATAAAACAAAAGGTAAGATTAATCTACAATATTTACCCAAGAGGTTAATGATTCCTTCATTGTATGCTGCAAACAGTCTAATAGCATCTTTGAACAGGAGCATGAAGGCAGCATTTATTACTCCATTTGTAAGTTCGTTGCTATTAACCTAAGGGAAAATTGAGGGGAAAAGACAAAGATTAGTGGATCTTATATCTTAAGTAACAATGACAGCCATCAAACTAAAATGCAGTGAATTAAAATATTTCAATGTATAGTGAACATGACATTTCCTGCAATCATTATAGTCAAATAGTACAAAACTATAGAGTTCAGATTCAGATAAAAGTCACAAGCAAACAAATATCCTACAACATTCAAGTAGCCTGGAATAAGAAATTAGAACAAATGTACCTACTTTAACTCTTGGTATTCGTAGACTAGCTGAACTTAATTTTAAGTTCATTTCAACATCAAATATTTCTAATGGCAAAATAAAACCAATTCCTAGGAAGAAAATCACCTTGAATCATAAAGAATTAATTTATTATGTTTAAACTAGAAATTATTTACTAAATGGGCACTACAATCAACAACAGACTGAGCTTAAACAGACAGGAGACTTATCAGTTTTTCTTCTTCCCAGTATAAATCTTTCTCAGCTTACAATCAGGACTCACTGCCATGGTCACAGTATCACAAGAAAGTACTACTTATTGCTAATTCATCAAAAAAATCAAAACTCAAAATTTAATATAGAGTACTACTGAAAGCATATCCCTTTCTTACTGCTGTAAAGTCAAAGAAACGTTAAGTTGAACTACTGCAAAGTGGGAACTATTACAAACTCATTTTCAAAATGATTATAATAATAGTATTTCTACTTTGATGGTTACTGGGTGAACTTAGTGACACATAATTGAAAAGATTCAAGTGCAGTAGTACCTAAGACAGAAAAATAACATTATTAAATTATGCTATAAAAAAAGAACAGTAACTGTTTATCAAAAATATGGGAAAGAGGCCGGGCATGGTGGCTCATGCCTGTAAGCTTCAGCCTATGAAGCGGCCGGGGCTAGGGATCGCGGTTTGAGTCCCGCCTGGGGCCCGCAGCGAGACCTAATTCCAAAAAAAAAAAAAAAAAAAAGATGGGTGTGGTGGCGCATGCCTCTAATCCCAGCTACCTGGGAAGCTGAGGCTGGGGATTGCTTGAGTCTGTGGTACCCCGGACAACGAGAGCCTGTGGCTCCACGGGCAAAAATAAAATAAAAAAGAATACAGGAAATAACTTTAGTATTATCTCAAGGAGTGAACCAAATTAAGTTCTTTTGCAGATAATATTAATAATTAATACATGAAAATTAGCCTATTAAGTATAGAAAAACATAACCACAAAGATAAATGGTAAGCAACAAACTGGTATATATTTGCAGAATATCTAACAAGGCCGATTTCCATCACAGTGAGGGAATCCAAATAATAACACAAACAAGACAGTTCAAAATGAAAATACATAGGTAAAAACATATGAAAAGAAGTTCAATTTCATCTAGCAAGTAAATTAAAATATAATAACAAATTAGGTTATCATTTCTTGATGCACCAGACCAGAAGGTTATCCAAATAAAGGCACTATTCAATGCTGATAAAGATGAAGAAAAGCAAGTACCTATTGACAAGTGTTTGGCTCAACCCTTTCGGAGTATTAAGTTGCCAATATTTACTATGAATTTAATGTTTGTGTCCTTTGAGATATCAAATCTTTTTCTAGGTATTAACACTACCGAAACAGGCTTATGGGTTATAATGTGTTTAGACATTATCTAATACATACACACTGGGACATTTAGTGTCTCCCTCTTAACTACTGTTTGCTCCATTTAATGGGTTAATATACCCAATAATAAACTAGAAAGAATCTAAATATCTATCAACTGAAGGGTCAGAGTAACTTTATAATGAAGTATCATACAGAGACTGAAAAGAGTACATAATTTTAATTGTTAAAAGAAACCTTTATATTTGGAACCTCTCTATAACAGAATAATGCTTAGAAGCTACATCAGTTCCTTTTGTCATCTAGGCTAGGGGTCAGCAAACTTCTTTTGAAAGGATGTGTTAGTAGTTTAGACTCTGCAGGCCACAAGGTCTCTTGTCGACTACTCAACTGTTATACTATAAAAGCAGTTACAGACAATATAAAAGAATGAGCTTGTCTGTGTTCTAATTTTATTGTGAATACGGAATTTAATGTTTGATGCAATTCTCACCTGCCAATTTTATTTTCAACTATTTAAAAATGTAAAACTCATTCATAATTCACAGACCACATAAAACTAGCAACAGTCATAGCTAATAATGTAGTCTATGAAGGATCCATTTACTAAGTTTACTGAAATACTATGTGTATTATACACTACTGACACAGGGAATAGCAAAGAGAAAGCAGACTTGATTCCTAGCCTCAAGATGCTTAAAATGCTACCAATTTTAGCATGTAGTTGTCATAGTACCATTCACTAACTTGCACTTACAAACCTGAAAATATCTTTAGACTAAAGTCCCAAAAAGAAGAAAAAAACTTGAAAAAGTTAACACCTAACATAATACAAATGACAAAGCTAGTGACTTGTTTCAAGTAACAGTCATAAAAAAAAATTCCAGGGAACATAATATCCTTGGGCAATAACTATGAAACAGGCTATTACAATTATATGTGAACTTGCCTTTATTTCTTAATAATTTCTATGCTTTGTGTCCTACAAAGTAGACAAAAGTAAAATATTAACTTCACTACTCATAAAGAATATCTTGTATACACTACTCATAAAGAATTTTTTGTATACAAAAAATCTTTGTATACATCATCATTTTATAGTTATTCATTTTATTGCACTTTGCAGATAATACATATTTTACCTCTACTAGGAAAAATATGATTGCTGAAGGATCAAATGGTTAATATCTCTTAAAGTATTTTAATCTTTTCTTAAAAATAAAAACAATACTTCCACACATAGACTACATTGTAATGTAAACAAAACTTTTTATGCTCTAAGAAACAAAGAGAATGTTTCAACTCTATTTTGTTATTTGCTTTACTGTGGTCTGGAACCAAACTCTGCAATTATCTCAAGGAATGTTTGTATATTTTCAAAATCTAATATCTATTAGAGAAGAAAGCAGACTTTATGATCAATCCCTTTGCCTTTTTACCACTCTGTTTCAGCTAAACCATCTTATTCAGAAACTAATGAAGCACCACCGAAGAAATCATAGCAAATATAACACAATTACAAAAGTGGGAAGAAATTTGATCTGGGACAACATTTAATAGCAAATTCTTGGTCAAAAAGGTTATTAATGTGAAAAAAATTAGTCTATGAAAACTTGAGAATAAAAAAATCTGAATATAAAGTATGATATATAAAATAAAATAATTTTTTTAAATCTTAAATTATAAAATCATCTGTGTAGTTAGCTTACATTAAAATCAAGAAGGGCATCCATTTGATTTTGAATAATTGGTACAGTTTTTAAGAGTTTTTCTGTATTCATTGTTCTCATAACTCCATCAGCCCTGTTTTGGAGAAAAAAAAAAAAAGAAGTGAATTTGTTATTAAATTTACAATCCAAGTTCCCATCTGATTTTCTATTTGAACAAAGAACAAACTGTGATGAGTGCCATGTATTTTTAAGTCATTACTGAACCCAAAAGCTATAGCAGAAATTATATAGAGAACACCTAACTAGGAAACACCCTATGTCTGATTTAAAGGGATCCATCTGACACTAACAAAAGACATAAAACATGAGTTATGAAAATACAAGCTTACAAATAGCAAGGTTTATAGTATATTTTCCACATGAAGAAATCATATGATCCATCTCATACCACTTTTGTATAAATCAGTTTTATCGATAAGAAAAACTACAAATGAAAAAAATAACACTTAGCTCATAGTATCATATTAGTACCACTTTATGTACCACAATTGAAAGAACTTAGCGAGCTGATAGATGTGTAATAAAAGACCTCTGCTCTTAGTAAGAAATACACCAAAGTATTAAGGGATATAAATTATAAATAGGCGTGAGGTATGCAATCCACTCAGAAGGAAAGCATATACACATACAGAATTTAGTAATGTATAAAATATTAAAACTGGTGAATGTGAGTGCTGTGTAGAGTTATCTGTATTATTCTTGAAGTATTTCTGGAAATTCAAAACAGCTATTTTTTACATGTCAGAAAGCTGGTTGAAGTATCTTTCTCAAACCCTCTTTTAACTAGAGTGTAGCTAGAATTCACACCTAGATTTATCTAACTAAAGAATATTAGCTTTTAACACCACTCAAAAAACAGAAAATAAACACTTGAGAATTGGAAAAAGGACATTAAAAGGTAATTTAATAAAGTCCAAATGGCATTTTAAAAAATGAGAGAGGCTGAAAATCACCATTTAACTAACCACACAGATGGAAGAAGAATAAAAGAGGTTTTTACAACTGTAGTGTACTCTGATATAATGTGGCACTGGTATAACTTGATGAATATGATGTAACTTCTTTAAAGGGCAATTGGGTATTTTCTATTAAAATGTTAAATACATACAATCCTTGACAGTCAATCCTAAGTATTTGTTCTACATGAAACTTCACTTAAGAATGCAACTTTCTGAAAATGGACAGTTAATGCACTGCTTTAAAAAAATGAGAATAAATCAAATGTACACCTAGAAAATTCTGTAGTTATTCACAAGAATGAGTTGGATGTGTGTAAAGGGAAAATGTCTAAAATATACAGTAGAGAAGGAAGCTGTTTTCAAGTAATGTGATCCAATTTGTAACTTTCTGTGTGCCTCTGTACATTTATTTATATTTACACACCAAAAAAAAAAAAAAATGGATACACCAAAATATTAACATCTTTTATTAAAAGGGTTTCCCTACGGTCTAAATTTTTTTAGTTTTACTTTTGTGAACAAACAAAACTTCAGTTTTCACTACACAAGTCCACTCTAAAACTGACAATCTACTGAGGTTTATTCCCCACATAGGAAATTGTAATTACTGCCAGATCCTCAAACTTATATCCTGCATCTTACCTTTTAAAAATTTGATATATATGTAAGTATATGTGTGCACATAACAATTTCTTGTTACTTCTTGGGTCTACTCAATTGTTTCTACCACCAATTAAGAGTATCATTACCACTAAATTTCATTTAAATCAGTAATATATTGTGTGTAATCGTGGGTTACTATCAACCAATTAATATGTTTACCCTATTAGATATAGAAATTCAGCATTTATCATGTCCTGATTGGTCCTCAGATTTAAAAAAATTACTATTTAAAAAAAAAACTATTAATCTGAAAACTAGAAATATCTTAAAAATCAGTTTTACTTAAGACACTTTATAGTCAAGTACTAATACAAGCCCAGGTGAATATTGGTTTTGGAGAAAATACTAGGAAAGGGGAGGGGAGAATGTTCAAAATCAAATTTCTAACAATGAAAATGGAGCTGAAGTTACTATAGATGGAAAAAGTGGAAGCAAGAGAGCAAGGATGGGAAGGGTATAATGGATGATGGTGGGGGTTTTATTTGCTCCCCCCCTTTAAAAATTGAAAATAAAAGAGAAAAAACAATCAGACTTTTGAGATGAACTCTAACACGATTTTCTAATAACCTGCATATGTGAAAAAAAAAAAAATCCATATAACTAGGTTATGGTGTTAAACAAATCACCTCCAGATCAATTTGGGCAGTTAAGTGATAAAGAACACAAGTTTAACTTTAAAAATGTTTAAGAGGTTACTTCTAAATTTGCATTAAATTTCCCATTCCACAGCATTAATCAACATTTTAATTTCAAGAAATATCAACTAAACAGCTCTTTGGCTTTGAACAGGTAGGCTCAGAAAGTCACTGAGGAGAATATTTCTGAAGCTAGCAGACCATGTTCTGATAGCTATATGCTCATCAATAACGCTTAAGAATATCTACACTGGCCTTTTCCCAAGGTTTCCTAATCCTAGGAAAAATCTATATATCAGATATAAAAGCACTAAATGTATCATTTGTGCAATCTGTTCACTTTCTAAGAGTTAAGGCATGGCAAAAAATAAATGTATTTTTGGCATTAAAAATCAAAAAGAACCTTATACAACATAAGTAAAAGGAATTTAAAAAAATCAGAAAGAGATCCCATGTTTATAAATTAGGAACTTAATGTGTTAATATGGAACTACTCCCCGAATCAATCAACAAATTCCATGCAATCTCAGCTGCCTTTTCTGCAGAAATTAACAAGTTGATCCTAACATTCATCTGGAAATGCAAAGGGACTTAGATTAGCCAATACAATTTTAAATAAGATGTGAGTTGAAGAAATTAAGATTTCTTAATTTCAAAAATGACTATACAAAGCAACAATAACTAAGACAAAAAGTACGGTTTTAGCATGAAGACGGACATATATCAACAGAACAGGATTATAGTAGATATAAACCTTTTACACTTGTGGTTAGTTTGTTTATAACAAAGATGCCAAACCCATTCATGAAGTTCAGAAGGAATAATTTTTTTCAACAGCCATGGGATATCTTCATATATGGGCAACCATTTATGAAAGAGTAAATTTAGACCCATACCTCATACCACATACAAAAATTAATTCAAAGTAGGTAAAAAAACTAAATGTTAAGAGCTAATACTACGGAACTCTTAGGAAAAAACATCTAGGAGTAAATCTATGTGATTTTGTATTAAATAGTAATTTTTCTTAGACATAATAGCAAAAGGAAGCCAAAAGAGAGGAGAAAATATATGCAAACCATATATATAAAATGGACCTGTGTACAGAAAACAAAACAAAAAACAAACAAAAGAATCTCTGGCAACTCAACAATAAAATGAAAAGTAAAATCAAAATGACACATATAGCTCACCCAATGAGGATGGCTATAAGCAAGTCAGAAAACGAGTATGACAAGAATATGGAATCTGGAATCTGCACAATTTGCTGATGGGAATGTACAATAGTTCAACTGCTTCAAAAACAGGTTTGGCAGTCCCTTTAAAGATTAAATCTAAGTTAGATATGATGCAACATTCTATTCCTTAAGTACGTACTCAACAGAACTGACAAAATAATCCCACACAGTATCTTGTAAACTAACACGCATTGCATTATTTCTAATAGTTAAAAGATTATACACAATTCAAATACCTATGAGCTAATGAGCTAAATGTATGTAACCCACACAACAGAAAATAAAGAGGAATGGAATACTGATACATGCTACAATTAGAATATAGTATGCTAAGTGAAAGAAGCTAGACACAAAAGGCCACATTATGTGAGCCAATTTATATGAAATATCCAGAAATATCAACTGCACAGAGACAGAAAGCAGATTTGTGGCTGTCAGGGTCCGCAGGAAAAAAGAAATGTGAAGTGGAAATGTTTTTTTGTTTGTTTGTTTTGGTAGAGGTGAAAAGTATTTTGGAATTAGGTAGTGGTGATGTTACAACTTTATAAACATACTAATAAAATCACTAAAGAACACTTCAAAATTGTAAACTTTATGTTGTATGAACTGCATCTAAATAATAGAGGTATAAAGTGAAAAAGAACTTTAAAAAGTCCTAATGCAAAATATATCTGGTTTTTTCAACAAAAATGCAGTTCATTCCTCAGAACAACCTGAAATCCTTAACTTAAAATTTAACACTTGCTATGCTTTAATAAGATTTAAAATACTCAACTTACCCTCTTTTAACTTTTGTGAAATCAAATGCAACTTGTCTGTATGAAACTGCTTTTTCATTTAGATATCTACTATATCGCCTAATAAACGTAGACATGTCATATCCTGTAAGAAAAGAAAAACTTTTCATAAATGATTACAATTTCAATTTACTTAAGAAAATCAAATAAATGTCATCCAATGGCCACAATGCCATTTACATCACTTGATGCAGTGATGTAAACTAAGTAAAAAATGAGTATCACAGTAAATTCTCTACGATGTCATTTTTTAATGTCAGGCATCTTACGTGGCTTTGAAAATTTTTTCCCTTAGTAACTCACTAAAACAATAATTGTTTTATTTTTGATCAGTTTTCCTATTTTGTATTCATCAGGAAATGAAAAAACATGTTCTCTTACACTATTTGATAACCTCTTAACTAAAACTTAACATACTACAGAACCACAACGGCACTGCTCAAATCACTAAACAATTTCATAATGTTGAAATACAATTATGAGATGATTAGTTACATTTATGTAGAAAAACCATTAACTATGAGTGTCTTATCCAAAGTACAAAAATTACTGCATACAACATGGATGCAGCAGGAAGAGATTAAGTTAAACAAAATAAGCCAGAAGGAGAAAAATAAATACTAGAAGGTGTACCTTGTATGTGGAATATAGAGAAACCAAACAAAAGGTCAGACAAAAGATAAACTTTAAAACCAAACCTTAAAATTGATAATAGGTCTGAGGCATCCTGTTAGGGAGAAAGCATAATGAACTATGGATGCTTTGGTGATCTGAGTGCCTAGCCTGTTAGGGAGAAAGCATAATGAACTATGGATGCTTTGGTGATCTGAGTGCCTACATTGCCAAAACACTAACAAGGATATAAAACAAGGACATTCCAATTAAAAAAAAAAAAAAAAAACAAAAAAAAACCAAAAACCTGAATAGTTCACGGAAAGAAATGGCACTGAACAAGTTTACAGTATTAAAAAAACAATTTTATGAATATTTTCAGTAAAACTTTCTAAAGAAATATCTAAATTGCTCTAAGATTTTATTTTATCACCATCATTTGAATTTGAAAGATTTGAATACTTCAGCAAGACAGAATTCAATCAATGGCATTTCAAATAAAATTTTCTGTTTACTTATCGCCTGGCTGAAGTCTATATATAAATTCCTGTCCCAATTGAAAAGTCGATCCAGTTTATATCATTTAATCAAACAAATTTGACTTATCTCTGCTACTTTAAAGAGACAATACCAAAACAAGTCGATCCATTTTATATCATTTTCATCAAACAAATTTGACTTGATTATCTCTGCTACTTTAAAGAGACAATATCAAAACAACTTTCATCCTCATATCATCACTGATTCATTTTATATAGCAAGTATTTCCTAAATGCCTACTAAGTACCACTGGAGAAAATCAGTGAACAAAATGGAAAAAAATACTACCTTATATATTCTCTACTAGCTACTAGAGCATATTATAATGTGTTAACAAACTCCTACTCCTTAGATTTTTAGGTCAATTTTTTTCTTTTATTTAATTTGTCATCTCTGATATGGGAAATACCTCTTATCCTTCAAAGCTGAGTCTTCGAAAAGTCCCTTTGAACTCTAAACCCTAATTATTTGACTTGTAGCTATTAGATGTACACAGTGTCTACACAACTCACCATCCCAGAAACTTAATTTATGAATACAGCATAGCACTCAGTTATATTTAACAAAATGTACCAAGACTCTACCCAACAAAATATAGGCAATCAAAATACTTGTCAATAACATCAATGAATTATTCTTTTAAATTTAATGACTATTTCAATTTTTATAATATCTTAAAAATATGAGTTTTAAATAAAAATCCGGAAAAGTATTTTCCATATAACAGGAATCAAAATCTTAAAATCTTTTACCCAGATGTGCTTAATTTCCATCTGAAGAAAGTGGAAAACTGGTAGCTAAGAAGACACCAAAACCAACTTGGACATACGCGATTACTCTGCTCTAGAGTAATAAATTTGCATATTGTTTTCCACAGAGTCTTACAATAAATTAACTATGAGGGAGGGTAGCAGAACTAAAAAGATGAGCAGGCAGTTTCTTCCATGTTAGCAAAAACAGAAGAGCTCCATTCTGTTACATAACTCTTCCTACGATTTAATATTTTGTTTAAAAAGAGGTTCCACCATTTACTTTTACACCGTTAACTTTGAGTATTATGTCTCTCCTTAAAGTAAAACTAATCTTATGACATTTGGTCCTCTGCATAAGGTTATCTGTCTTCCAGAACCTCCTGGGAGACATGGGACTCAATTCATTCTAACTACTACTTCCATCTGCCAAAAGCAAACTGGAGAGCCCCTAGCCCAAACATGGCTAGTCACTAGATTTCGATTTTATCTCCATAAGAACCACAATTCAAGTCTTCATTAACTCTCTTTTAGATGACCAGAGAGATGACCAGAATTTCAATGTCTTCAAGACTGTTCACTCTAATCCAACCTATACCAACTATGATGCTTTCTTTATAACACATACTCCCTTCTCCCCAATAGCCCCAACTCAAAAAAAAACTTCAGTGATTTCATACTGCATTAAAAAAAAAAAATCCCAACTCTTATCAAAATTTTCTGTGCTGATTTTATGCCAGAACAGCTTTTGTAAGGCCATTTGCCACTACAGATTCTCCAAAATATGCCACATACATGTTAGTCATTTGCTCTATAAACCTTAAATACCCCATGTTCTTTCTTATTTGTGTACCTCTGTCTTATACCAACTCATGTATTCATCCACCTTTCAAAGTTCAGAACAAAGTATCACCTTCCCTAAAAACACTTCTCAAATTGAGTATTACTGCTGAATATTCCAAGTCATATGGTATGTGTTTTATGAGCTTCTTATGTCTAGAGCTGACATCTGTAATGCTAGCAATCTGGTACTGAAACTAATTACAACAGTAAAATCACTTAAACAATGTTCATAGAAGGTTACAACTAGATTACAGCAATTTCAAGTTACTGAATTAAAACAAAGTAACAGCTGTATGAATGAGGAAAAGCATCTGACTAATACATTGCAATTATCTTTGAAAGTAGATACATAGCATTCACTGACATTGCTCTAATCACTTTAATAATTAGGTTAAGCCTCATATCAACCAAATAGGATAGATGGTATCAATATTCCTGATTTCACAAATGCAGAGAGGGAAAGTAACCCATTCAAGTTCACATGGCTGAAAAGTAGCAGAGATGATTCAGATCTAAACAGTTCAGGTCCAGAGTGGATACTCTCAAAACACTACCCTAAACTGCTCTCAAGAGTTCCAAGTGTGAAAGTTGTAAAGTCAATCTAAGAACTAGAAAACAAGTTATTTCTTTCCTACAACCTTCACGAAAATGTGTAAAGTTTATGTAAGTTCCACTAATACATGCTATACAGGATAGAGTTCAATTCTGCAGTAATCACCACTTGGGGGTGGTGATTTTTTTAATGTGTTTAATGAGCAAGTTGTCTTTACCTTGCAATCCACTTTTATCCAAAAAATTGCTTAAGTTAAACAACGTGTTTCTTGAAGCCAAATACTGGATAAAACGCTGGGGGAAAAAAACACATACACAAATAATTATGTTAAATTAAACCACTGGCATCTAACAAACAAATCTGAAAATTAGGGGGAATAAGGCATGGATAACATATCCCATTAAACTTAACCAATTTAAATTTCTTATTCCCCCTCCTCCCTAGTTATTAACCCTATAGACATAAGACATAGTCTTTACTACCACATAGGTACTGCTTAAAACCTAATGCCCATACCAATGAAACTAAAGCCAAAATAAAAGGAAGAGATACTTTTCAACCAGTAATTTTTGCTTTACTGCAGTATGCTGGAGGCCCAAGCTAATCATACTGGGGAGGGGAGGACACACACATCTTTAAACAGCTACAAAGTAAAACAAATTTTTATGACTTTTTTAAAAAAGCGAAATACTTAATACAAAAACAATATCACAGACATCATTTTACTCACTGTCCACATTAAATATATTACCATATTCACTTTAGATCTTCTGATGCTATCAAACATTATTGGCTTAATTAATATACATACCTTCAATTGCATTACCCTTTTTTCCTTCTTTAGAGGGAATCACTTTTCTGAGTAGGTATACATCACTTGCACACACATTTTTATACTTTTACTACATATATAAGTTAGATACTCACATATATAAAGTACACATAATTTTGTGGCTCTTTTAAGTTTACAAAAATGTGTTTTATTCATTATCTACTTAATAGATGAAGACCTAGCTCATTCATTTCAAATAATATTCTAGGAATAGAATTTCTATTCCAAGGAACTACTGTGTTAATGTTATCTACGGAAGCATATTTAAATCTTTCCAATTCCACTATTATAAATAATGTTTCATTGATAGCTCCTATTTGGTTCTCCATGTGCAAGCAATCTCTTAGGAGCTTGCTCTCTTTCACTCGCTCTAGCTCTCTCCCCTCCTCCCCACCCCCCACCCCCCAATGTGTGCAGAGAATTGCAGAGAATTACTAACAATTAGGATGTTTTACTCCTGAATGGACAAGAAATTATCTCAATATATCAATCCAGGATTTTCAAAAAGACTACAAAAGTGACTCACATTTCATTATTTAGCCTAAAACAATCTCATTTCAGAAATGATGTTAAAATATGCTAAGGTAATATCAGACTGATTTTCATAGAAACAGACAATTCTTTGTTGTAGGGGACTGTCCTACGCATTACAAAACGTTTTTAAGCATCCTGACTCTACCAACTTAGGTGCCACTGCATTTGCTCCAGTTGTAACAAATACCTCCTAAGGGGAAAGAATAACTGTATTTTCCTTTCCTATTGGAAAATTTGAGAATTCTATGACATTCTCTTCAACACGGTATAATGAAATCCTATACATATTCTCTCACAGACTAATTATATTTGTCAATGTAAAGACAGGAGAGTTATACAATATACCACAAAAAAAGCGCAGAGCATCTTATCTGCCTTAGTTGCATAAACTAAACCTGTGTTCATGTAAAAACCATGCTGAAATTTTTCTTCTTTTGTCAGTCAACTGTAAGGACTCACATCCAACTTTCTGTTTCTTTGCCTTTATTAAGGTTTTGCTTCCTTAGAAAGAAAAAACGCAAGAAAAATAAACTAATGCCAGGTAAGCAGACAAACTATTACTTTATTCATGAGTTTTTCTTTTAAAAGAAAAAACTGCATTTAAAAAAAAAGAAAAACAGGACCATGAAATTTTCATGGTGTTATGAAATTATCATGTTAAACACAGTGCTAAAAGTAGAAATTATTATTCTAGTTTAAAATTAAGGTGCTTCAAGTTATATTGATACTATATCCAAACATTTCTATTTCCTCTGTAACAGAAATGTCACAGGTTATAAGAAATGCCAATGGTAATAAAGAAATTAAAAAACAATTTAGAAAAGTTACTTAGTAACATATATCCTAAAAATGACAATGTCTGTTGACTAAGTAATAGTCCACCAAATAACACTTCTGGAAGTAGATTTGAAAACTTAAAAACAACAAAATCATTCAATGTTGTGTTGTGACAGTGAATAAATTATGAAATATATGACCAACTAGTCATTAAAGATAAATACAAGGAATATGGAGAAGCTTAAGCTACAATATAAAAAGGCAAAAAAAAATTATCTAAATCATGATTATAGTTATAAAGTACACTTGTGAATATGGACCAGAAGAGAACACCACAATGTACAATCAGATTTACTGTGGTGTTACAGTTTACATAAATTCTGTTCTAACTCTGTTCTATTGGTACCTCTCAAGCAACAAAGTTTCATTAGGGAAAAGCCCAAATACTGAGTAACATCACGGCTAACAGTATGCTCAGAAATCTAATAACAATGATTAATGTTATTCTCCATCAATATGGAGCTGTTTTCCAACAATAACTGGGCTGTTTTTCTAAAGTTAATAGCAAGGTAAGTAGCCAATTTAAGTTTTTTTAGCCACAATTTTTCAAATAAATACATTTAGTTAAGAAAACCATTAAGGGGACTATTCAAAATATCAGCTGCCAGATTACTACGGAAAATAAGATTAATTTCTCCAAACATTAAACTGAAAAAAAATTAAGCATCTTATTTGTTGCCTCTGGGCAACAAAGATATCAAACACAACTTTCTATTGATGAAAGTACTCTTCCACCAGTCTCTCCCAGCAAAATACCATTATAATTACTTGATATCACAGGCTTAAACTAGACAAAGTGCTTCCACAAGCAGTTACATGAGATCATACAAAAATCTAACTGGACTATCATAAAAAGTGAACGGATACAGACAAGCATAGTACACTCAAAAGGCTTATTACTATGATCAGTGCTGCCTATAGAGTTCACCTCCAGGTATTAAGTTTTGCTTCATGATCCCACTATTGAAATCCTGTGTGCTCTGACACATTTTTTGCCTTTTGACTCACAAGCAATCTTTCCTCAAATTGCAGGGACCACAATCATTAGCTGTTACACACATTAGCTGTACAGTTCATTTGCTGAAGTCGTTCCTGAAATTTCAGTAGGCAAAGCATGCTGAATAATCAATCAGTAAGACATTTTGCTTTTTAACCAAAAACTCTGCTTACCTCATTTCCATATACCATCAAATGATGAGTTGTAATGAGAGATTTGAAGACCACCACCCAACTACTGTTTGTAGTTCTTTCAAATAAACTGTCAGCCAACTGTGGGATGTTCACATTCATCTCATTTGTGCACTGAATTAAGTCTGCAATAAAAAAAGAAAAAAGATTAATTTACTCCCTGATTTTAATTTATTGTTATTGCCAGATGTGTACTCTAATAAGTAAAAGATCTAACAGTAGAATAACAGATGAATTGAAGAAGTCATTAAAAATCACTCAGGAGAACAACTGAGACCAATTGTTCTCAACTCAATCAATCTAAGGCGTATACAAGGTGTTGATTAGAATCACGCAAATGATCAAGTCAGAAAATACATCAGGCTCCCTCAAGGAATAATTCACCCTCATATTTTCTCTCAAAAGGAATTTTCTCAAGCCCTTAAGGAACGTTTGAAATCATGGTAGCATCAATAAGTTGAAGGTCAAACTATTTTTATTATTATCCTTCCAAGAACGTAATCTTTGCATTTATAGGAAGAGCGCTGACATGCAGTCTATGAGTCAGTAGTATCTCATTACTAAGTCATTGCTTCCTTCAGTTATACTTGGTTAGCTCATGTAACAAGTTTTAACAATGACCAAAAAAAAAAAACTTGAAAATAAAATGAAGGTTCTTATTGCATAAATTTCTAATTCAGGAACTCTAGGCGATATTACTGTGAAACGGTTGAAACAATGTAGTTAAAATTCTTTATTTCAAGCTAGAAAGTGTTACCATAAAAGTCTAATATGTACAATTGTTTCAACATTCAAAAATGAAAACAGTTCTTAAAAACTTGTTTCTCCTCTAATGTGTTGAAGATATTATTGACAAATTCAATGAAGAAAATATAAAATATGACACAACTGGAGGATAAAGTATGAAATGAGTTGTTTTACTGCTAAAGTATATATAAAAGAAAATACATAAATATCTGTTAGAACCAGGATCAAGGGAAAAACATTGTTCATGACTCATTAGTAATGTTTCCAGTTTAATCTTCAGTACATAGTAATTAAATATGAACTCAAGTAATGTAATGTGGCCTTAGCTGCTAGCAAGAAATATCAATATAATTTATCTACTTATATTTTATCAAAACTCATACACAGAGCTGTAAACCAATGTTGTCATGTTAAAAAATTACTCTAGGTCCAATTATAAATCAAAGCAATATTTGATAACCAAATTCATTTTAAATAAGCAGTTACCCTGGTAAACGCTGCTTCAATGAAGCATAAAAGAGTCATGACTGCCCATGAATAGGAACATGACACAAGGACTTCACAATTCAGAGTACTTTCAACAAAAATTAAATTGTACATTCAACTTGGTAGGCAAAGGTTAAGTTTCTCCAAGTAAAAATAAACCCAGAATATGATCTGTCTTTTCTGAATCATCTTAAATAGTACTTACTTCATAGCTCTTCTATGGCAATGAATATACTGTACTTTTTGTTATTCTCTAAGGAAGCTTTCTCTTCCTCTCAAAATACTCTATTGAGGGCACAACCCTGTCTTGCTCATTTTGAATCTTCTAAAACTTTAAGCACAGTGGTTAAGCCCTAAACTTACATTTCCTGTTCTCAGTTTATATATGTACGTCTTTTTTTCTATATCTTTCCAGAAACTTTCTTGATAAGCTAACCCAATCCATAAATACTTATTCATGATGACATTGATAGGCATTTTACTCCTCAGAATCTTGGTTTTCTGAATTGACTCACCATACAATTTCCTGTCATAATAGTGCACAAAGGTGCTCTTATTTCTCTGTGTTTACATATACCCTTATAGTCCATCAAAAACCAAGTCTTCAACACCTCTGACAATTCCACTTTTTCTCCATCCCACTACCACAATAAAAGTGAGAGTCCAGACTATTTCTTAAGAGGTACTATCTCTCCTGGGAGTGTCTAGAAATTGGGAACAAGATAATTATGCCTTTTAAAGGGTTTTAGCGGCATGTGGAGACTAATACTCCTGAAACACAAAGCACACTACAATTTAAAAGTGTCCCAACCAAAACTATCTGCCCTGAGAAACATTGAGCTGACTTTGAGATACCTGATTTGGGTGTTTCACTTACCCCAAACCCCTAGACATTTCCTAAAAGGATGACAGGAAGATTCACAACACAAAACTCTGTTTAAAGTCAACGAGGTACCCATTGCTTAAAGGGTGGCATGTATTTCATCTTTGTCACTATCTCCTTGAACATTGGCTTCTAGCATAGAATCAATCTAGTTCTCTGACAGCACTTGTTATGTTCACATCCAAACCTTTGCACTCTTGTTCATTCTTCAAATGAATGGGTGGAAACCCATGAAGTCTTCCCTTCACAGACTAAAGTACCTGCTAGTCACTAAAGCTGGTTCATAATTATATTCTAGAGAAAAATGCATGATCATCACTTACTTCCAAATCATTCTCTTCTACTAGACCTTAAAAGGAGACAGCAAATATTTTGTCAGCAAATTCTATACAGGTATACCTCTTAGCGTGACTTAACTTTGTATGAACTCCAACTCTGTATGAAGCAAATCTATGTCCTTTTTCCTCCAACAGAATGGGCTTTCACATTTTGGCAGTTCTCAAATTATTTCAAACTTCATTGTGATGATTATTATGTTATGTTAACCTATGACCAACGATCTTACTACTCTGTTTAATCTCACCCATATAATCCAGAAATATTTGTGCTCTGATTGCTCCATTATTATGTGATTCCCCCATCTAACCCTCCCCTCAGGTTGCCGTATTTTCTGAGATATAACACTACTGAAATTACACCAATTAAAAACCCTATGATGACCTCTGAACACTCACTAGCACATTCCTTACTTTCAATCAAAAGCTAGAAATGATTTACTGAGGCAAGCTTGTTTGAAGTTAAAAATTAGGCCACCTGCATCCAACAGCCAAGTTGTGAATGCAAAGGAAAAGTTTTTGAAGGAAACTAAGTACTACTCCAGTGAACACAAAAATAGTAAGGAATATAGCCTTGCTGCTTTATATGGAGAGTACTTTTATTGGTCTAGCTAGAATTTCAAACCAACCACAACAATCCCTTAAAATCCAGAGCAAAGCCCTAGCTTCTTCTATTCTATGAAATCTGAGAGATATGGAAGCTGCATAATAAACGTTTAAAAGGTAGCAGAAGTTCGTTCATGAGGTACAACAAAAATGCAAGATGAAATAGCATGAGCTAACTTATAAGTTGCAGCAAGTTATCCAGACCAAATTAAAACCACTGATAAAGGCAGCTACACTAAACAAAAGACTTTCATGTTAACAAAAAGAACAGCCTTGACTAGAAGATGCTATCTCCGACTTTCATCACAAGACAATATTTGGCTTCAAAGCCTCAAAAGACAAGCTTCTCTAATTAGAGGTAAATCTATTGTGTCTTGAAGCTGAAACCTGTAGTCATTTACCATCCCCAAATTCTAGTCTTTAATTAAGCATCATGCTAAATCTACTCTTCTTATGCTTATGAACAGAGCACAGCACATGCTTACAACATGGTTTACTGATAACCTCAAGCCCACTATTGATATCTACTCAGAACAAAAAAGATTTCTTTCAAAATAATATAACTGCCCATTGACAATGGACTGGGTTACCCAAGAGTTTTGACAATGGCAATACACAATGAGATTCATGATGCATTCATGCCTGCTAAGCAATATTAATTCTGCAGCCCATGGATCAATGAACAATTTCAACTTTGAAGCCTAATTATTTAATAAACATATTTCATAAGGTTATACTGTCAGAGGAAGGATGGATTGTGGTCAAATCAATTGCGGAAATGATTTATCACATTCAGATGTCATTAAGGGCATGCATACTTCATGGAAGGTAGTAAAAAGATTAGTAGGTGTGAAATATGAACAGAAGCTTGGAAGAAGGTGATTCCAATCCCAATGGATGTCTTGGAGGAGTTCAAGACTTCGTAGAGGAAGTAACTGAAAATGTGGAAGACAGAAAGAAAACCAGAATTAGAAGTGGAATCTAAAGACATAATTGGATGGTTGCAATCTTGTAATGAGGAGTTGGTTCCTGTGGATGAGCAACGAGAACAGTTTCTTAGTGGTGCAATCTACTCCTATGAAGATGCTAAGAGCATTGTTGAAATGACAAGAGATTTCGAATACTACAAAAACAACAGCTGTGTGGAGTGGGTTGTCTCCAATTTTGAAAATTCACTTGGGTAAAACACTATAAATCAGCATTACATGCTGCAGAGTATCTTTCATGAGAGTCAAGTAATGATGGCAAACTTCACAATTGTTTTAAGAAACTGCCACAGCCACCCCAAACTTCAGCATCCATCAACATAGAGGCAAGACCCTCTACCAGCAAAGATTACAACTCACTAGTGGTTCAGATGATGGTTAAGCATTTCTTAGGAGTATAATGTTTCTAAATTAAGGTTTGTACATTTCTGTTTTAGATACAATGCTATTGCACAATTAACTATAATTTTTATACCCTCTGGAAAAAGCTGAACTTTGTGTAACTCACTATGCTGTTGCTGTTTCATTGCAGTAGTGTGTGGCCAAACCCACAATCTCTTAAGTGTGCCTGTCCTCTTCATTATGATAGGGAAGTAAACTACTAGGATCTGTTCATTAGAGTCTGATCTGAACTGAGCATACAGTAAATGAAGGTACAAATTTCAATTTCAACAACTGTACTTTATTAAAAGATAAGTAAGTTACCTATATATACTAGGATCTTTTTGTGATTGGCTCTCCACTCTGCATTACCTTGCTTTAGTTACATGGATGTTTTCCTTGCAATGCCTTCCATCAGTCAAACTGGGACCTCTGGTACTGAGCATTGGTAGTTCTTATCTCCCAGTGGTCATATTTCTTGTTTGCTCACTTTATTCCTATAAGATTTTTGCTGAAATTCAACTGTCACCCTATCATATAAACTTTTTTGTATTTACACAAAATAATAAATCCTAAAAAACTCTACCTTCAAACCCTCCCGCTTTACTTTCACTTTTCCTGACAGCACTTATCATCACCTTAATCATCTACAACCATTTAATGTCTTTCTCCCCCAACTAAAATCCAAATCCTATGTGGGAAGGACTGTTTTGTTTTCTACTATATCTCATTCTAAGGCCTATTGTAGTACTATGTATCCACTGGTCACACAACTTTTTAAATATTCATTTAGGTATATACAGAACAGTCCTAACTATTTTTTAAGGATCCAAAACAGTATTATTTTAGACAGAATACAGCAACGGCAACAATCTACAACTATATACACTACCTGAAATTTCCTAAATATTGAATTGTAGTTGTACTGGTAATGAAAAGTACAGTACACTTTAGAAACAACCACATATTGAAGACTAACTGTAAAAGTTAAAATAACACTGCACATATAACAGAAAAAAAAAAAAAAAAAAAAAACAAGACTTAATGCTGAGCTCATAAACTCACACTAAACCAAATTAAAACCCAAAGTCATATTAACAATACTGGGAGAAACAATACTGACTACAGAAACTCTGCAAAGTATACTTCCCCATAGCATTTTAACTCAGCCTGCCATGTTCTCCATGCAGTAATGTATTCCTCTGCACAATGTTTGCACAACAGAAGTAACCTGAAAATGGTTTCAAGTGTGAGCAACTAAAAATTGAAGGTATCATCAGAATAGCAACAGTTACTGCTTTTCCCATTCCTCAATTCAAGAGATAGTTCTAAAACAGACTTAGTATTCATGTTGCTCCATTAATCAAAAGAATTCCAAAATAGATAACTATTTTCCTTTACTTTTTAGGACTATACAAACTTTAATACTATCTTGACCATGACAAATACTAACAAGTTTTAAACCTCGAGTTCAAAAAAATAACTACTCACGGCAAATGTCCCTTGGTTTAGTTGCAGGTGAATATTTGAGAGGATTTCTAGTACTGAAAGACAAAGAAAACAGATGTACCCTGAAAGTAAAGAACCATTTTTTCCAGACAGTGTAAGGAACCAATCCCTGCTACAAAAAGTTCTCACTTTTACTAAAGTTGATAGGGGTGCCTACCCTCCTGGGTGTCATTGTCTCTTGCTTTAGAATTGTTAATGTTACTAAGAGCTGCACAGGTTTGGAATTAACATATAGGCCTGACAGGGCTTGCTACCTCAGGACTTCTCTTGGTGGGAAATAAGGGTATATAAAGAGTTTTGAAACAAAGAAAGAGATTCGGTATGATTCAAATTCAGATTAAGGTTTGATTTCTGCCATTTTTGGAATGAAGATGTGAGCCAGGTGAGCTTGGCCATGTGGCCAAGGCCTGGGGCCTGTAGCCTTTGGCTGGCCCAGGCTAGCAGCATGTGTGCTAAAGGAAGTTAAGGAGTTTGCAGATTTGAACTCTATGTTGAAGTTTGTTTTGCTGAGTTTAACTTGTGTCTGGAAGAGGCCCTACAAAAGTTAGGCCTGAAAAGAAAGTTAACTTTGCTGGGTCCAGTACCATGAAGTTTCTTCAACTACCTGGAGGAGGACAACAAAGGAGAAGACGGCATGGAAGAGAAGGACCATGTCAAAGGAAGATGTGTTTGAGCATCTGGAGATGAACTCTGACTGACTGTTGGTGAGATGATCAGGACTGAGAGACTGAGGATTTTTAGGCAATCTGGGAAAGGACTTTGGACAATGTTGAGAAAGGTTTTGGACAATGTTAATGTAATAGTTTTACTTACATGTTTCTTTTGTAGTAATTAGGAAATCACTTTGTTAGAAATAAATCAGTGCACTCAGAGTTTTGCTTCGACTTGGGATTTTGATGAGATGGTGGAAAGAACCCATAAGAGTTTAGCAGAAGGTAAATTGAGGCAAACTAGTCTAAAGTTTAAACTGTGTTTCTAAGTTTTTCTTTTTAGGTCTGAAAGAGGGGAAGAAAGCTGAGAGAAGCTGGTAGCTGATTTTTACATACCAACAGTAGGTGAACAGTTAAGAAGAGCTGAGAGAAGCTGGTACCTGATTTTTGCATATCAATAGTAGGTGAACAGTGAAAATGCTAATGAACTGCTTGTAGCCTGCTTCCTAGAGAGAAGCAAGCATAGGTATGTCAAGTTTAAGTCAAAAAGTCTTATTCTCTTTTTATCCTATTTCAAAGTGTTCTTCTAAAAATGTCTAGAGAATTTAACCAAATGTTAATTATATAAGAACAAGTAAGAAATTGGTCCTATAGGACATAGACGGTCATCACTAAACGGCAGACTTAGGAATATGATTAAATTGTTAAAAATGCTTTGAAATATACATACTAAATTATATCCAATTAGGTGTCTTACTACAAATCCTAAATTTCTAACTAATTTAATACAAACACTGTAAAAGGAAAAACCATTTTCTTTTTTTAAAAGGTAAGGTCTCCCTATTTTTGCCCGTAGAACCACAGGCTCTTGTTGCCCGGGGTACCACAGACTCAAGCAATCCCTAGCCTCAGCTTCCCAGGTAGCTGGGATGACAGGCGCACACCACCATGCCCAGCAATTTTTTTGGAACTAGGTCTCGCTACGGACCCCAGGCGGGACTCGAAATGCGATCCCTAGCCCTGGCCACTTCATAGGCTGAAGCTTACAGGCACTAGGCACCGTGCCCGGCCCAGCAAAAAATTATTTTTATACTCTAGGGAAAATGTTCAAGGGAGCACAATTTTTTTCTAAGTTACCAATGGTTTCTAGTTCCAACGGTTTCATATTACTTAACTGACCATCAGCAGGTAAAACTCACAACTTTAGAAATGACACACTTAAGATCCACTCCCATTGTTACAAAAGCATGCACCCTTAGCAGAATGTAAGGTCTTAAATTCCCACCTAAAGAGAAACTCAAAATTAAGGCTGCCACTTAAATTTGGCCAAAAACATTCACTGAAAATGCATATCTATACCATCAGCCAAATACCATCTCATTCAAAAGGACCATTTAAAATATACTCATTTGCAATTGCCTTCAGAATCAGTTTTAGTAATACAGGACTGGTTTCTTTGATGATCTAGAAAATAAGAGATACACTCAATTTGGAAGAAAAATTAAGTGGTTCATCAAATACTGCTTTCCTGAATAGATCTTTGAATTTTTTTCCTGGGTAAAGGTATTAATAAAGAGAACAAACATTCATCAAAAATAGTAACTAGACCACAAAAACCTAGGAACATTTTTCATTTAGCAAAAAATTGAAAATGTTAGGTTGGGTAATCCCCCTGGGTGTCACTGTCTCCTGTTTAAGATTGCAGATTTCAAGGAAGGGTATGCTAAAATGTGAGAATGGCGTTTGTAATGTAATAATTCAGGAGCTGTTTCTGGAAGGCAGGAAAACAGAAAGGATATAAAAAGAGGTTTGAAACAAAGAGCAGGAGGAAAAGAAGGAAGATGGGAATGGAGAGTGAGATTCAGGTTTGGTTTTGGCCATTTTGGAAGATGGAGATGTGAACCATGTGAGCTTGGTCATGTGTGGCCAAGGCCTGGGGCCGCCTCTGGCTGGCCCAGACTAGCTGCATGTGTGCTGAAGGTAGTTAAGAAGTTTGCAGATTTGAACTGTTTTGGTGAGTTTAACTTGTGTCTGCGAGAGGCCATGCAAAAGTTAGGCCTCAGAAGAAAGTGAACTTTGCTGGATGCAGTACCATGAAGTTCCTTCAACGACCTGGAGGACAAGGAGAAGATAGTATGGAAGTCAAGAAGGAGCATGCCAAAGGAGCGCACCAAAAGAAGATGTCTTCAAAGACATGGAGATGAACTCTAACTGGCTGATTTTGGTGAGATGATCAGGACTGAGAGACTGAGGATTTTGGGGCAATTGGGAAAGGACTTTGGACAATGTTAAAGTAATTGGAGTTTTACTTACATGTTTCTTTTGTAGTAATTAGGAAATCACTTTGTTAGAAATAAATTAGTCTGCACTCAGAGAGTTTTGCTTCGACTTGGGATTTTGGTTGAGAAGGCTGGGGATGGTGGAAAGAATCCATAAGTTTAAAAGAGGGTAAAATGAGGCAAACTAGTCTAAAGTTTAAACTGTGTTTCTAAGTTTTTCTTTTTTAGGTATGAAAGAGGGAAAAAAAGCAGAGAGAAGCTAGCTGGTGGCTGGCTTTTGCATATCAATGGTAAAGGTGAACAGTGAAAATGCTAATGAACAGTTTGTAGCCTGCTTCCTAAGTAGAGAAGCAGGCATAGGTGTATCCAGTTCAAGTTAAAGGTAATTGCTAATGTAACTGTTTTGAGCTTGTTTGGTAGAAAGAAGCAGGCCTGTATGTTTAAGTCAAAGCAAAAAGTATTTTTCTTGTCACCCTATTTCAAAAATACTAAAAAACATGCAAGTTGAACTCAGACTTAAGTCAGAAGAAATTATACAGACATGTATCTGTCTTTGTCACATGTCGAATGTCTGGATAATGGAATAAAATATTATTTTACTACATTTGGCTTTTATGTTACAGTTAATGGTTATTACATTTAATATATAACTTAAAATTTTTTTCATCTTTTTATTTTATGGGTTCCTCAATGAAAAAGACAACTGTACACTTCTCCATAATTTCAATTAGAATTAACTCAAAAATATAGTCTTCATTGACTTATACTTAAAGAAATAAATCTAACCAACATACCAACTGAATATTAATATAAAAACCGAGGGAAGAGCCGGATACGGTGGCTCGTGTCTGTAAGCTTCAGCCTATGATGTGGCTGGAACTAGGGATCATGGTTCGAGTCCTGCTCAGGGTAACAAAGCAAGACCTAGCCCCCCCAAAATAGCTGAGTGTTGTGGTGCGTGCCTGTAATTCCAGCTACCTAGGAAGCTGAGGTTGGGGATTGCTTGAGTCTGTGGTGCCCTAGACAACGTGAGCCTGCAGTTCCATGGGCAAAAATACCGAGACCTACTCTCCAAAAAAAAAAAAAAAAAAGAGGGAAGATTCATGAAACAGAATTCTTAGTGTAAGCAATAAGGAATGAATTTGGAAAAAGGAGAATTAAAGTTTTACAAATGACAAAGATATTCAAATGGCTTTCATAAAAGAACAATGAAACTAAGGGACCTAAGTCACAATGTAAGAGGGTGTCCATTAATGGAGGAAATCATTCATGTTTTAAAAATAACAGCACAACCTGACAATGAAATACTATAATGCTAATGAATGCATGGCCAAAAAAACAGCTGATGCATGAAGGCTCACAGCATGTTAAATGAAAGCCATGTTAAAAAACAATGTTGATTAAGATGTTATTTTTTGAAATGTAGATACATATTTATAAGTGTATGTGTTCATTTGCCCAAATACAGGGTAATGGGGAAAAAATTAAACGCTCTGAAAATTACTTAGCAACTAATATACATATGATCGAGGTGAAAAACACTGCTATCTAATGGAACTGTATCACTGTTATTTCCATGTTACAAATCTCAGTAAGCACTTTTCAGCTCATACAAGCACAAATCTTGAACTAAATTTGATTTCAAACCTTTCAGAGCATAGTGACAAATTACAGGAAGGATAGTGAAGATATGTTTCTTATTTCCTCAAGGACCTGAAGAACAGTAGATTCAAGCATAAAAGTTGCATGGTTTAACAGCTGGAAATTTGGTAGACAATGTTGCACAAGCAGATAAATAGAAATGGGTTAGAGGTGTCAAATCCCATATGTTTAAGAACTCCTGTATAACTTTTGACTTCCCCAAAACTTAATTATAAACATTTTTTGATATCCACAAGAAAAGTTTCAGGAGCCCTCTTAGATAACAAATCTGTTGATACTCAAGTTCCTCAGAAATGATCAGCATTTGCAGGTTGAGCATCCACATCAACCAACTGACATACACTGTTGGTTGAATCCATTAATTTCCTTCTCACCTTAAGATATGGAGGGCATCTGCATTCAATGAAATAATTCCACATCTAAGTGGGAATTAGATGTGGAAACCAGTGTTAATTCCAGGGCAAACTTTATTTTGAATACAAATTCAATCTTTCACCAGGGTAGATGAGCCTTAAGACATTCTTAGAATGCAAAAAAAAAAAAAAAAAAAAAAAAAAAAAAAAAAAAAAAAAAAAAAAAAGCTCAACATTACTTTTTTAAAAAGTTGCAGCTGTAGGAAAATAATGTCATCACAATATATTCATTATCATTTGGTCTCTGAAAAATGGAATATTCACACATGTGAAAACTAAGAAACGGAAAACAACTACATTTAGTAGGCACTGCTAAGTTCCTAATTCCTGAGTCATAAATTTTTCTTTCCTTTTAATTAATTTTTTAAATCACCCTGTAGCAGGAAAGGTTTTTTTTTTTCCCCTCCCTTAAATCTTAGTTAACCTAGCCAGGTATGGTAGCGCATGCCTATAGTCCAAGTGCTGGGAGGCAAGAGACCTGGGATCACTTGAGTTTGCAGGTTTGAGACTACCCCAGGCAACATAGCGAGACCTGGTCTCGAAAAAGCAGCCAGGCACGGTGGCAGGCACCTGTAATCCCAGCAACCTGGGAGGCTGGGGATCGCTTGAGTCCACGGGACCAGAACTACCCCTCACAACATAGCGAGACCTAGTCTCAAAAAAAAAAAAAAAAAAAAAATTAGGTAACCGAAAAGTTGCTGTGTTTAGAAATTCTCTCATTTATCTGGCTGTTTATTTTAAACAAAGTTGTTTTTGAACATTCAAATTCTTTAAAAAGTGTAATTAAAAATCTGACAAAAACTAAGGAACTATTTCTTAGGATACACCAAATTGCCAAGTGTACTGAACATCTTTAGGGGAAAAAACAACAAAAGAAAAAGGACTGATCTCCTTTATATCTGTAGCAGAGGAAAGAAGTGGAACTAAAGCAGGTGAAAAAAGTGGAAATAAAGTAGAACCCAAAAGGAAGAGAATTCAAATGGAGGTGAATTAGTAAATAAGCCAAACCTAAGGCAAACTACATTAAGATCTGGATGAAATTTAGCTGCTTAGGCCACAGCTGAAAGCAAATCAAGTTTGCAGGACTGCTATTCTTTAAAAGTGCAAAATTAATTGTTTGAATTAATGGAATCATGTAACTGTCCTAAAATTTTGTTGAGTATTCAAGCCAACCTGTTTCTGAAAACTACCTAACACTATTTATGCATTTGCCTCTTTCACCTAAAAATCTGTCATAAATAAAATCTTGTAAGAGCAAAACAAATTTTGTCATGAACATCCCTACAGAAAAGCATATCGTCTTAAAATGCTTTGAAATATCTCTGAAATAGTCTCAAAATTCACTGACATTGACATATTTTCAAGTGAAAGGGTTGTTTCTTCCACAGTATCAAAATGTTTTTGTGTACTATGAAAGCACTCTTAATGTAATGAAAATCTGAAAACGCAGAGATTCTCCTTGGTGGTCTGTTGTATTCTGCATTCATGACGCTAGATGGCAGAGAAATGATAAGACCAGCTGTGTTTCAGCTTATCTGTAAAGGAACTCAAGTTTAAGATTTCATACAAGTATGCCAAGTGATGATTTCTAAACCTAGACTTGTCAGGTTTCAAACAGGAACTCAGAGGTGAGGAGAACCAAATTTTGGTAAACATTACCTCAAAAGTAACTCTGCTCTCTACATTCTGATATTTCTAATGTACCAGAAAGTGTAAAATAATTTAAAAATTGTTTATTAGAATAAAAACACATCACCTAATATAAGTTTTTTTTAATTATTTAAACTTAATAGAAAAACAAAATGAAAGCATTACAATGCTCCAACAGGGGGGAAAAATGAAAAAATGTTCATATTGGTATAAACACAAGGTGTTCTTCTTCCCATCTGTGAAAATCTTATATTTCAGAATTACAATCCCATCTGAGTGGGTGAGAGGGGATACTAGATATATTGCATATCAAGCAAAGTAAGAGTAAATGCCAAAAATAGAAATTCTTTGTATTACATGCTAAGATTTTACTGGTAATTCACTAGGCCAGTTAAGGAGGTATAACCAAGAGCTCTCAAAAATAATCAAATTCTCGATCAGAAACACACAAAACCCAATTCTCCTCAGCAAAATAAAGCTCAACAATATTCTATAACTACTACTCACCTCCACCAATGCTGTAAGCCACACTAACCCAGGGTGGAGGCAGGGGAAAATGGTTTTTCACTCCAACAAGACCAAAAAAAGTTACCAAATCATGAGAGGCTACAAATACAGATCAGAGTTTTATAAAGGGAAAAAAACATTAACTGAAAAGGCTCAAGGAACTGGATGTAGTCTAGAAAACATTTTATAAGCAGGGGTGATCAGGTGTCTTGGTTTTGCTAAACAGCCCTGGGTTTACATTTATGATCCCAGTGTCATATGCAGACCTGTTTAATTCTCTAAAGTTATCCAGTTTAGAATACAAATTACATGTCATTCCAGTTATAAATTATCTAACAGAAATCTACATGTAGCTAAAGAATCAATAGAGTACCACTACGTACCCCAGGTACATTTTTCTTTCTATGAGTGTTTGTGTTCTGGTTCTTTACTGAAACATAAACATGTTTCTGTTCTTTACTTTTCTCTTTTCACTACTAAGCTGTGAAGACTTTCTTACATTCATTACTGGTTTCTATTTTGTTCTACCATGGGAAAACCACCTAATCTTTGAACTTAAAGGTAAATGTCTATGCAAATACATTACAAATGTTTGCCTGTTAAAGCACACTTAACATCTAACTTAAAAACCAGGAACATAGTATCAACTGTAACCTATTTGTCCTACTGTTTTTAAGAAATCAAGATTCATTTTTCTTTTTCTTTCTTTTTTTTTTTTTGAGACTAGGTCTTGCAACTTTTGCCCGTGGAACCTCAGGCTCACATTGCCTGGGGTACCACGGACTCAAGCGATCCCCAGCCTCAGTTTTCCAGGTAGCTGGGATTACAGGCGCGCACGACCATGCCCTGCTGTTTTTTGGGACTAGGTCTTGCTGTGTTGCCCCAAGTGGGACTCGAACCACGATTCCTAGCCCCAGCCGCTTCATAGGCTGAAGCTTATAGGCACGAGCCACCGTGCCCGGCTAAGATTCATTTTTCACTTCATTAAAATGAGTTTGGGAGTCCTCTATTTTCTCATTTCTATAACATGTAACATGGTTCCTTGTACATATGTTGATGTGATGGCATAAATATTTGCATAGTTATACATAAAATGAAAACTCAATTCTCATGAGATCCAAAGAAGAAGAAAGGATAACAGGGAAAAAAGTCTTCCCCATAGCTAAGTTGTTATTCTGTAATAGAATTCAGAAGTTTTCATGTCTTCTCTCAGTAATTTAAACTCTGCCAAGTCAGAGAAAATAAAGTGCAGTTTAGCCTCTCCACCAGTCTTCCTTACCCAGAAAATATAAATTGCATGTCCCTAGCACAATTAGTACAATAGAATCTTTATATTCCATCTCCCCATGGCTTTGCAAGCTTCACTATAAACAAAAATTCCATTTATTATGTAATATTCACAGAATCCTAGGAGTTAAAAATATATAAAACTGAACAAAGCTTCTGCAACATGAAGTTTATAAACTAGTGGGGAAAGACAATTTGCGAGAAAAATAAAATGCACCAAAAAAGGTCTATGTTAGATGGTAATAAACACTAAATTTTTTTTAGCACTTAGGAATCATCACATGAAGATGTTTTTGAAAATTACATTAACAATGGCACTACACAATAATTACAGTAGCCTGGCAGTTTACACAACTGACAAACTGACCGTGATCAACTATCATTTACCACATGGCAGGGAAGCAGGGAGGCATTCCATTCATTCTACAGCTCATGTTCATTTTATTTTTACCAAACCAAAGTAATACTGAACAGGATCTTTTCCTGATGATTCTGCAAAGTCTCCAGTTATGCAGATAGTAAGCCAGACAGTAGAAACCTCATCTATTCTTTCACACATTTTACAATTAAATCAAAACAATCTATTCTCCTTATGTGATCAAAATTACACCATTTACCTGCTAACCAATACAGGATTACAAAATTCTGTGAAGTTTAAAAAAAAAACCTTTAAAGGTATGATCCTGTACCTCTAAATCAGAAGCAGTGTTGTCAACCAATATTACCTCAATAGAAAAACAAAAGAAAAAAATTACAAAATTGGTGGGGGAGTAAAGATAGGAAGAATTAATGCAAGCATGTGATACCTTAACTTCTCAATAACTGAATAGCTGACTTTTACTTGCAAAAGAAAATGTACAAATGGAACTAGAATGCAATTATATTTTCAAGATTTGAAGGCAAAGTGGTACATAAGGAATTAAATCAGACCTCTCCTCCACTTTTTTACCATAAGCTCAAATGTAGCTGTGGTAATAACTATCTTGGATATTTAGCTTTAAAAAACTAGTTTATTGCAGGGTAATCCACTCGGTTTTAAATTTACCAGTAACCTTCACACTGATCTTATAAATCAAGGTTTGTTCACCTAATATAAATGCTGCACCTTTGCAAAATCTTGCCCCTCACTTTCCAAAGATAATAAGGATGACAAACTTCAAGTCTGAAAGGTTAAAAATAGGCAAAAAGAAAGGCAGCTTTGGCTGTATTTGACAAGTTAACTCAAAACTAGCTACTCGACCTGTACTGCAAATAAAAGCAAGCTTCCCCACCTATTTCTGTGCCAGTTTTTTCTTAATGGTTGTCACCGGTATAGAAAAGATTGCAGGCCAAAAATAACAGTTGTAGGGTTCTAGCATTAATAATTAAATATATCCAACCCTCATCCACAATGAGCTCACAAAGTAGCCCTAGCAAATAATCTCTGCATGAACAATGTGCATATATCTACAATTCAATAAAAAAAAAAAACCCAGGTTTAGCAAAAAAAATCGTAAATTCATCACTTATCCAATATTTCAAGGTGTTCCTGTGTATATGAGCATATTATGATGTATTAGTGTATTATGTACCCTCAAATGATCTCCCATTATCACCAATGGTCAATAAACACAAGACATCTGAACAGTATAAATCATTTAGTCTGTAGCAATAATTAAGGGATCACCTCCATCACCCTTTTTCAGGGATTAAATTCATTAGGCTGGCATGATCACTATGGAATGACTGAGTGAACACAAATAGCTCAGGAACAAGGTCTTAACTCAGTATTTTCAACATAAAGATCACAAGAACTATCCAAGAACTATCCAAGAACAAATTCACATTTAAAAAAATTAAAAAGCTGTTGACTAAACAGTTCTCTAGTCCCATATACTAAGTCATTACCATCATAAATTATTTACTAAGACACCATTATGCACCATTATATTCTGGGTAATAGGGACAACAAAAAGAAGCCCCTGCAGAGGCACATGAAAGCAGTTTTATTACAACTGCCAATAATAATTTGTCAGGTATGTTCACGTGTGTGCTCACATGCCCATCTGTCTGTCTGTCTGTCAATGGGGGGCAGGGGACAAAGACTTTCCTCTCTCACCAAAAGAGGGTGCACAGGCTAAACTGGATAAGCACAAATATGCCGAAAGTACTGAAATACTGAAAGGAGATAAAATTCCTCTTTTCACCTGACTAAGGTAAATTGAGAAAAGCACTTTGAGACATAGTTAGGAGAGTGGAAATGAAGACTTTCATTATCACGTATTTTCATTTTTTAAGGTTTTTCACATACTTTCAATAAAAAATAGAAGAAATTGTCACATTTTTATTGGTTATTTCTTCTTAAACAAAAATCACCTAAAATGATGCTTCCTATCCCTGGCAATAGCAGAGTATAGCAGAATAGCAGAGGAATTTAGGCAATTTAGGAAATAATGTAAGTGAACATAGGAATCTCAAGGTCATGTGGAAATCGCCACAGCACCTCATCTTCTAATTGAGAATTGAGGATTATTCATCTTGAAGGATATTAATAACTTATTCTTAGAAAGTATAGAAAGCTAATTTTTTTTTTTTTTTTGGACCTATGCAAGGCCCTCTAGCTCCCTCTTAAAACGCCAGCTATCAGAGCCTCTAGATAGAGCTCAAGTTTCTGGCAATTCCCCTCATCATTGGGGTTGCAATGAAGATCATGAGAGGGGAACTGAACCTGGTCAGGGTTGAGATTCTCAGCCGAGATATTGTGCCCTAGCCACTGTAGTGCACCCTGTGTCACTCCCTTTCTCTCTTCTCTGTCAAGCAAAAGTCAATAAAGGCTATTTTTACATCTGACCAGGTTGGTCTGTGAGTTTGAATAATAGATTGAATAAGATCAATAATGACCTGGGGCTCATCCAAATAAGATGGGCAGTGATTTTCCCAATTAAGCTAGTCCGCAGAGAAAGGCTGATAAACCAATAGGTGTGTTGACTTCCAAGGAAGGCCCCATCCTGGTCATAATACACTGGCACTTCCATTTTCTTAGCAGCTAGACAACCTCACCCTCTTTCAATTTTGATCTACGCTGAGGACATACAGTTTGAGGCATAAGAACTGGCGGTTCTGGAAAGCCGGGGTTTGTTACTAATGGCTGAGACTATGATTCCAATGGGAAGCTGGAACGACCACTTTGAAAGGGATTCAACATGAGAACCTGGCAAGAGAGGATATAGGGGTGCTGAAACTCATGATGGGGGTCTTTCTTTCTTGTCAACTGATTTGAAGTACAAATTTTTTGGAACTCTCTGGTTTGCCAGGGTTTGTATATTTATTTATTGCCTACACACACACACACACACATGCACACAAATGCACATAAATATTACATCGTTGTTTATACCGATATTCTCCCATCACCTTATCACCTGTGCACCTTCTTTATCTCTTGTGCCCTCCCCATTCTCTGACTTTACTTTCCTCCTCTTCCCTCCATCTATGCTTCGGTTCTGTTGGCAGTTTTAAACTTTTCTTGTCTGTTTTCCCAAAGTCCCTTTTATAAGTGAGAACATCCCATATTTCTCTTTTTTCTGTCTGGCTAATTTCCACTAACATAATTCCTTCTAGCTCCATCCATGCTGCTGCAAGACATGAGTTTGTCTTCTTTGATTGATGCATTTACTATTCCATTGGGTTGTTTCCATACCTTGGCAATTGTAAATAGTGCTGCAATAAACATGCAAATACAGGTATCCTTATAAATGAGTGTTTTTGTAACCTGTGGGTAGATTCCCAGTAGTGGGATTGCTGGGTTGAATGGTAGTTCCACTTTCAATTGTTTGAGGGTTCTCCACACAGCCTTCCATAGTGGCTGGACCAGCTTGCACTCCCACTATCAGTGTAAGAGTGTTCCTTTTTCTCCACATCTGTGTTAACACTTTTATATGGGCCATTCTTACTGGTGTAAGATGGTATCTCAATGTGGTTTTGATTTGCATTTCTCTATTAGTGATGTGGAGCATTCTAGAAAGTTAATTTTTACAAATGAAGTGTTAACATATTTATCGACACTACAGTTCTCAAAGAAAGACTTTCTAAGCATATCCCATTTCCTAAAAATTCTGTGACTTAAGCGATCTACCAGGTTGCCTTCCAATCAATATTATCATCTAAATGTTAAATTTATTCTTTCTTTTTACTAGTGATGTCTCAGCTTATGTGTCTGTAACTAGAGATAACTGTACCAATTCAACAAATTTTTGTAAAGATTATGTTAAAGCATGTTATGCTCAACAGAAAATTCTTTAATTCTTAGCTATTGAACAACTGCATTTCTCCTTATACCTAGTCTGTTTCCCCATCCAGCCCCTTATCACTGTATTTACACTCTACACTTAAACAGACTTCTTTGTTCCCCTCTGAAAGTTACAGGTTAAGGTCAAACAAAACTAATTCTATCAGACTTTGTAATGTTTCCTTAAACTTTTTGAACTCTATACCTTCTCATTAAATTAGGCATCATTATTTCTGTTTTGAATACTTTTTCAATGATCCTTGCACAATTTATAGACTCAGAGATCCTAAAAACTTCAAGTATTTCAGTATTAATGTCATCTAAAATAACCAAGTTAACATATAATGCTTGAAGCAGCAATATCTTATTTTCAGCCTCAAGATGTGCAAAACTCCCTGCCTTTCCCATTTTAATACTAATAGCACAAAAAAGGGTACAATTTTGAAAATTAGCTCTAATATTAGAGTACAACTTTACCTTCAGTAGCCTAAAGCTACTGGAGTTAAGCTGTATCTAAAGGTCATGTGATTAAAATCAATACTCCCCCCAAAATCTAACCTCAAATTATTGCTCCAACTGTATTTCTCCTTATGCCTGGGGTTAACCTCCTTCCTCCCCTAGGCCCAAAGCACCCCATTTACTCTCTAAAGTTAAAAATTCCTCTGCTCCCCAAACATAGCTGCAATCTTCCTACCAACAAGTGATTGTTCATATTCTCATTCCACCTAAAATGTCTATCATTTAAGGTGCATCTCTGTTCTTTATCAATGGCATCTGATGGCCTGAAAATAATTATTTCTATATGTCATCTTCCCCACTACACTGAGAACATTAACAGCAATTTCACTTTTAGATTTCTCAATTATCTCAACACAGTAACTGGATTTATAGCAGGACATGCAATATGTACAATACTAACCAGTCAAGTCTTATTTGGCAAACATTCATCTTAAAAAACCCAGGAATGACTTAAAATTAATGTATGATTTGCAGACATAGTTAAATTACATAAATCAAATATGGCCCTAAGAATCTTACTGATTTTATCAAACTCTTTCTATTCATACTGACCCTCATCAGTAAGAGTTTCTGTTCAGCTGCTGGGCACGGTGGTACGTGCCTGTAAGCTTCAGCCTATGAAGCGGCTGGAGATCGCGGTTCAAGTCCCGCTCGGGGCAACATAGCGAGACCTAGTTCCAAAAAATAGCTCAGCGTGGTGGTGCATGCCTGTAATCCCAGCTACCTGGGAAGCTGAGGCTAGGGATTACTTGAGTCTGTGATACCCCGGGCAACGTGAGCCTGTGGTTCCATGGGCAAAATAGTAAGACCTAGTTTCAAAAAGAGTTTCTGATCATAATCTGGGAACTGAAAAAAATCTCCAAAAATTTTCAGAGAAGCCCATAAAAGCCAAAAGATCAGTGTACCTGATTTAACTTTTTTAGCAATCCAAATCCCATGTATAACAATAATCAAGGGTCCAATTTCAGATGCCAAAGTACAAGCAGTCCCCAACACCAAAGGCAACAAGATTGTGCATTCCTTCCTTTCCTTCTCTTTCAATAACCCAAGTACAAATTACCTGGGAAAGGATGAGAACCATCCTGCATAGTTAGCACTGGCAACTAAAGTGAAGATACAATAGCTAATAAACAGGAAGGAAACCTAAACTGAGGATTTGGAGAGACTGTAGTAACAAACCAAAGTCCATGAAGACAACCTTGTCTTAAAAATTTCTCCAGAGTCATGTCCTTTCCCCTTTTCATTAACACTTAGCATTCCATCAACAAAACTCCAGACACTCCAGACATACCTTAATGCAATTTCTTGCTTCTATGTCATTGCACGTGCTAATCTACTTAGGAAGAAGCCTTTGCCCTTCTGTAAATCACTTAATTCTTAAAATTCTAGTCTTTGCACCTCCTCTGTGAAGCCATTACTAACCTTCAAAATTAGTAATTCTATGTTCTACTTTGATATTTTGTGTAAGAAGTACTGTCTTTATCTCAGCATACTAACTGCCTACATGTTATACATCTTTGTATTCTTTTCTACTTCTGACCAGGGTTTTTGCCAGCATTGTTCACTGTTAAGCAGAACTTAATCAGACCTTCTGCCCCATATTCCTACTCATAAAGAAAGAAAAAAATACCCAAATACCATGAAATACCATGCTCAGAATTTTTTTTCCCCACTTAGTCTTCTCCAAAAACAGTAAAGTCAGACAAGATGATAAAATCTCAGGTGTCCAGATTACACAAATTAAGATTTAGTTAGACTTTACTTTCAAAAGGAAATTTGGATTTTCAAGAATAATTCACCAGAGCCCTAGGGCCAAGAGAGAATAAGCATATCTGAAGTAGGTAGTAGAAAGAAGCCAGTCGAGCTCATTCAATATTTAAAGCCGTATACTTTATTTCTGATTATTCCTATTTTCACTTTAAATGTTTTGCCACTTGTTAAATGCCCTACACCAATACACACAAATGTTTAATAAATAAGGCCTTCCAAGATTCTGCTATCAGATGTGGACTACCACTGACAATACAAAATCTGAAATCAAGATCTATCTGGAATTCACTTTTAACAATCATACATAAGCAAGGAACGGTCATAGTAATAGAAAGGCAGAAGAAAACTCAAGATTTAACTTAAATTTATCTATATCAAATACACCCATAGCGAGCAGGTTCTGGAATAATTTTTTATGTCAAACTTCTTTAAAACTTTGTATAAGTCTATTTCCCATCTCTTATAATTCCTCACATTTTCAACCAATAAAGGACAGAAATTTACTTCATGGAAATGGAAAGAAGTTTATAAAATGATCACTACTCATAACAAAACCTACTACTCCCACAGGATTCTTCCTCTTCCTTTACATAAAAATTTCTAAAACACTGTTTGGTAACAGTATTAGACCCCTCAAGAGAATTTCATTCCACCCTCATCATTCAACAACTGTATTGCTTACTTGCTATACACTGCACTTCAGCACAGACACACAAGAGTTCTCTATACAACTATAATTAAGAAGTTATATAGAATTTATAACACATTAAAACTATGGTGAAGAACAAGATACTATGGAAACACATTTCTATATAGACAAAAATAACTGCTTGTTGATATTTGTGCAACTACGACTACATATGATTTATCATGTTTAAAAGACTACTGAAATCTTAAAAACGTGTAAAATTGATTAAATTTAGTGGTCCATCCAGTTGCCTTCACCTTATGACTCATTTCCACTTATCAATGAACAAACAATATCCAGTAATAGAGACTACCATCAGGAAAAAAATTTTCCCCCTCACTGATACCTACCTTACACTTTACAAAGAGACTGGAGTTATACTCCATGACAAGTACAAAAGAGCAATAATTCAAAATAACCTTTAGTTGCCCTTCATACCACCTTGACAAAAATTAACTCATATACAAAAATTCTATACATACACAAAAATTACAACATACAAAATTAACTCAAAACTGATCAAACCTAAAAATAAAAGCTAACAACTATCCAAATCTTAGAAGCAATTTAGATACCAATCTACACAACTTTAGATAGCCAATGATCTCTTTATAAATTATACCAAAAGCACAAAAAAAGAAAAAGAAACTTCCACAAAATTAAAAACTTATGTGCATCAAAGGACACTACCAAAAAGTGAAAAGACAAGTCACTGGGAAAGTAGTAAAAAATATCTGTAAACCCTATGAGGATCTAGTATCAAGAACTCCTCCAGTAAGTCAAACATTTAAAAAAAAAATTTAAAAACAGGCAAAGGATCCAAGAGATTTTTTTTCAAAGTTATATAGTTAATAAGCACACTTATATGTAGGAAGCACAACATAAATCATTACAACATTAGAGAAATTGCAATCAAAATCACAAGATATCACTTTCACATCCACTAAGATAAATTCCAATTTAAAAAACACTGAAAACAACAAGGGTTGGCAAGAATATGAAGAAATTAAAACTTTCATGCACTGCTGTTGGGAATGTAAAATGGGACAACTGCATTGGAAAACAGTCTAGTGGTCCCTCAAAATGTTAAACATTAAATGATCATATAAAACATATAAACACTGAATGATCATGAAAACATATAATCACATAAAAAATGTGCACACATAAATGTTCACAGCAGTATTACAGCCAGAATGGGTTAACAACCCAAATGCCTAACCCAAATGGAGAAACAAAATGGGGGATATCCACACAAAGGAATATTATTAAGTTATTAAAAAAAAAAGGTACTATTACACACTACAATATAAACTTCGAAACACTAAGTAAAAGACCACATAATTAATAAATTCATTTATATAAATGATCCATACATGGCTGACAGTGAATAGGGGTGGAGCAATTGAAAGTGACTGATAAGTTATGTGGTTTCTTTGAGGTGAAAAGGAAAACACTCTAATGAGATAATGGATTACAAATAGTGGCATACAACTTTGTGAATATACTAAAACCCACGAAATTGTATACTCCAAATGTGAATTGTTATATGAATTACTTCTCAATTTTAAAAACAAAAGAAAAATTACCTTGCTTCACAAGCCCCCTTTTTTACACTACCCATGAATTAGTTCACTGGTAACACTTCAAATAATTTAATGCCATCTGTGCAAGAATCATGTTCTCGTAAAAAAATTAAAGAGTACATCAAAGAATTTTACCAATTTCCTCCAGCATAAATGCAGTCTTGTTTTCTAGTATATACTTAAATTTCAGTAACATTCATGTATTATTTAAAATATGATGTTTCTGTACTTCTTAAACATTCAGAAGAAGATAACTGACTTTATTAACAGCACACAAAATTTTAAAAACACACAGAAACAATTCATATTAGTAAAGGAAGCCACAAAACATGCTAGCTTCTTCAACCACGTTGAGTAAAATTTGGGACCTGAAGATATTTTTCATGTAGTCAATTTATGAATCCCGGCAGCACCACTTCAGAAGTCACTGCTGAAATTCCAAGTCTTGAGAAAAAACTTTCAGCAATTTCCTCTACCTCCAGAAATCAACTGGTCTTAGATTTAGTGGTTCTGCTTTCATGACTATCACCACAACCACTCCAACCCTTGCCTCATCCCATAGGGCTATATTCTAAAACAGTCACTTCTTTTGAGATCTGATATTATCTATTTAAGTATTATCAATCCTTCCTTACACCTGAAATGGGACTGACATACATAGACATTCTAGATGCACCCTGCTGGTGGACTACAATATGATCAGTACCCTCCTGAAGTTCTCTAAGAAATATTTCTGGTCCCACTTAATTGTCAGAATTATATTACCACTTCAAGAAGAATATGCCCCTCAAAATATATATTCTAAGTTACTTTTCAAACTGAGTAGCCACAATCAAAAGAAATTTTTTGTTCTAACAATATTTTGGAAAACATCATCTAATCTCTAAACAAAACTTCTAAACGCCTCCTGGGTTCCAGGAAACAGCAATTTGTTGTAATGTTTTCATTAATACTACTGATTAACTTAATATATAGTTTTGTAACTGGATAATTATCATTCATTACAACTAAAATAATCACCATAAAAATAATATTGAGTGTCTACTCAAACATCTCTACCCTGTGTCCATAAATTATAAATTGTCCATGAATATTTTGAGCTGTGCAATCATTCAATATTTACTGAGTCATTGATTAGGTACTTTGAGAAGAAATACAAAACAGTAAAGAGTGAATGGTTCCATAAGTAAGAAACATGAACCCAAAATTCATTAAAAACAAAACAAAACCAACACACTAGTTTAGTTTAATAAAATTTTAAACTTTAGATGATAGTAATGTTGAAATGACATAACCAGGAGGAACCATTCCTTAAAGTGTGAAAAAAGGTTACTTTATATGCAAGTAAATTAGTTCAAAGAATATTTGAAAGGAGGTATCTGTTTTGAAAGAGAGATGAAGACATTCTGTGTCCAAGGATTGGTACATGCAAAAGTTAATAGCGTGGAGGTCAAGAACTTATTTTGGCACAATTTGAAACAAAGTCTGCATGGCTGGAAAGGCCTAATTTAATTAAAAAAAGAAAGAAAGAAAAAGAAAAAAGAAAAAAAATGGTTAAGTACCAAGTACCCATACTTTATTGGGAACTTCTCGGGGAAAAATCAGGTATTACCACTCTCCCCCACCCCCCACCCCAGCAGTCTTCTTCCCAAGGCACACAGAACATTCCTTCTAATCTACTTAAAAATATGACATAATCAAAGGATTATACCACTTCTCTTACTGAAAATCCTCCACTACTGGCTCAGTTACCCACCAAGTAAAATCCAAAAATTACTCTTGAGACTTTAAAGAACTTTATAACATCTTTTTCTCACATCTTAAAATGCTTCCTTAGAGTTGCCCTTTTTAGTCTTAAACCTTTACAATCTTAGAAACTGCAAACCCTAAAGAGCTTTAGTTTATATGGCTATTCTCTATTGATACTGATTGTGTTAAGAAATTAAAACTAAAAGAATAATTTTAAAATAATAACTCCAATATTAATATAGTTGTGAAAAACACTGTATTTTCCAAAACCAGAATTTAGAACAATGGCATTTTTGCAAAACTCTTTACTAACTTAAAACACTCAGTTTCTTTATATCTGCTACTCCACTCAATCTGTTGCAATACCATACATCACACAGCTTCTGAAAATGTCCACCTTGCATTTGTGAAAGAAGAAAATGGAAAAGATAAGTAACTTATTAGTATATGAATATAGTTTTTAACACTAGACCCTATAGGGTCTTGGGGACTCCCAAAATGCCAGAATAACACTTTAGGAACCAATGCTATAAATAAATGACTATGGGTTAGTTATTCTTTCCTTGAATAGGAAAGCATTATACATGCCAACACTGCTTGGGTTCAAATCTCAGTTTATCTTTTCCTGGTTAGTGACCTTGGGCAAATTACTCAACTTCTCAGCACATTAATTTTCTCTTCAGTCAACTGGTGGTAACAAAACCTCTTTCACAAAGGTTAAGAAGAATAAACAAGCTAATAAAAGTAAAGTGTTTAGTATGGTGAGTGCCCAGCAAAAATAAGTATTTGTTAAATAAATATAAAATCAGTGTTTGCCTAAGCATAGATTATTACAATATATGTAATATTATTTGAGAAATTCTTAATATCCTGATAACCTGGCAAATTTCAACTCTGAATGTAATTTTTTAATAGTCTTCAAAACTCACTTTTTTTTTTTTTTAAAAGGTATCATCAGTAAAATCTAACTGCCCAGGAACAATTCTCTACAAAAAGAACCATATACACAATGAATGTACAAAACCTGAAAAGGTCAAATCTAGAAATTTCAATTCTCCGGAGATATGTATAAAGCAATTTAACCAGGAACATACTGAGACAGAACACAAAGTAACGGAAATGCTACTTCAGTCACCAAAAGAACAGGAAGAGCGAATACTGAGCCTATACTTTGAAAATCTAACTCTACTCCTTGATAGGATTCTAACTTCATGCCAAGAAGTCTTCCAAGTTTATTTTTCTTACTTCTTTAATTTCAAGGGGAAAAATCATAAAACTAAACAACTTTGAAGAAAACTAAAGAGATTTTCTAGGCATTATGGTAAGGTCAAATAAGGAAAAATGAAAATGAGTCAAATGATTAATTCTTAAGGGAAACAAAAGTTTAAGTCCACACATAAAACTACAAAATTACTCTATCTTTAAAGAAAAGATTCATGTGGAAAGTTCAGGTTATTTTATCTCTAAACAAGAGACATCTTGGGACAGATCTTCCACTTACTATCTTCCTCATATGAATGTTCTTGCAAATCAGATTGCATTACCTTTATGACAATCTGCAAATTGAGCAAAGCATCTCATTAAGACATTGAGAATTATTTTGGATATACTTTGATATTTTACATACGTTTTCAATGGCTATACAAATGACTAATACAAATATAAACTTCACCTTCCATATAGTCAACACATTCACAAATTCTTATTTTCAAAAAAACTGTTAGATCTATTATAACACACAAAAGTCCATGCTACAGCTACCATGATGCTACCTAAGATGTTGCTACCATATAAATGGTAATAAGTAGATGATCTTGATTTGGTTGGAGAGCATCATTACAATGAAATCCCCTTGGAAATTAGAAGGAAAATATGGATGAATGTGAAGTCATCTAGTCATACATAAAAATTACATTCCAATGAAACACGTTACAATGTAAATGCCCAAGAGAACAGTAAACTAAACAAGTATAGAACAAAGGGAATAAGACTAAATGAGAAAGTTTTTTTAAATGAATTTATGCACTTAAAAACTGTGTTTTGTCTACAGCAGTCATTGCGGATACTTTATATATTCTAACACTCCAAAAGAAATTAAAATTTACTCTCTATGCAAATAGTTTGTATAGCTGTGAGACAAGATTACATTAAATAATGGATAATAGGTGCCCGGTATATTGAAATACTTCAAATATAAGGGCTGCTATTCTTTTACCTTGATTAGAGGTCTGAAATTAAATGCAAATTATGTTTATTTCTACAAATAAGTTTCCAGTTTGACAACTCTCTACACACTAAGGACACTAGTTAACACTATTATCTAGTAACACCTATCAGCAAACCAAAAGATCTTTCTAAAGCAAGTATATTATGTAGTATAATTTAAATCGACTCATGGATTATAATAATCACATCCTAATATGGAAAGACCTTGGCAAAGTACACAGAAACCACCTCCACACTCTAAAGGACTACAGGAAAAACAATAGTCTTAAGAATAATTTTGTGAAATACCAACATTTTAAAAGTAAAATTATTTTAATCAATCACCTAATTAAACACTGATTTTTTTTCAGGACAATAAAGGTACAACAGCTCTAAGCCTTCACTAGAAAGAAAAATCCCTAAAATAGAGGGGGGAAAAAAATCTCTAAATTCTAAAGTTCATAATGTCAAGACCCAGAACTGCCTGTAAAAGCCTTTTCAATTTTTTCCAAGCCTTAAAGCATGTGTTGGACATGGGTTTTTAAAAAAAAAAAAAAAAAAAAAAAAAAAAACGCTCACTCATTGGTTAGATTTTACTTAAAATAAGTCTGGCTATGCAGAACTTTAATCAATAGTGTAGGGGAAATAGTATCATTGCATTTTAAAATCTAAATGCAAAGAAATGAGTGATCCCTTATTTAATATAAATTTAAGGAAAAAATATTAGCAAGAATGTTAATTCTAGAAAAGTGCCAGTTTACAAACACAGCAGTGGTAGAGAAATTATGAGCTCATTCTCCCAATTTAATCCCAGGTTAGCATCTGCAGTAGCCATCTCAAAAGAAAAGGCTAACATTTATAAAACCACAAGCATACATTACCCTCCTAACCTTAGCTAACCTATTTTTGCAACGTTAAAAGAACTACTGCTACATTTGTAATAAGACAGAAATTTTATAAGGTATTTAAAAAGCTATACATTTTTTATAATTTACCATTTTAAGAGAAAAAGAAATTAGTTCACAGTAGCAGTTTCTCTGCCTACCCCTCCCCCATTGCAAAAAGGTGTGTGTGTGGGGGGAGCAATTAACAAAAGAATTAATAGTGTTAGAGCAAACCATAAGATTGGGCTCAGCAAGTCAATTAATGATTTGAAGGAAAGCAGTCTATTCCAAATATCAGATAATAAAGAAATCCTGATAGTTACACAATATATTTTAATGAATTTTCTGTTATAAGAGTGTCATCATTTAAATATATTCTTCCTGCTCTAAACAAGCAAGGGCAGACAGCAGCAGCAGGATCTGCACCCCAGAGAGAATAAAGCAGTAATATACACACACACACACACACATATTTTAAAGTTTCCACAGAGGACGAAAAAGTCGCAATGAATAATGGGTTTGTCTATAGCAACAACTTCATGAGCAAAGTACCTAGGAAGATTTCACTTTTTTTTTTTCCTAATGCAAATATCATGGCCAAAGTCTAAGAGAGAAATCAAAACAGAACTATTGTCAATGAGTTCCCGTTTCAGGACATGCTCACTCTTGCTCCAAACAGTAAAGCAAAGTAACTTTCACGTAGGACAAAAGTCGTCAGGCTAATGTATCCAGTAGCCATTTAAAAAAAAAGAACTTACTATTGTGCCTATTTCCCTATTTTTCCCTGAAAAGTTTCAGGCCAAAGCTCCATCGAGTCAAAGCTTGAGTAATCCACTGAGCGTTGTACCTTGAAGTAAAGGAGTGGAAAGAAAAAGGTGGATATTACAGGTGGCTTCCATGTTTGGAAAAAGGAGTCTAGAAATTGTTAGTGACAGGATTAACAGTATGCCAAACAAGAAAAGCTAGCCTCCCAAAGGATAACCAGCATAAATTGAAACTGAGTCCAAACTCTAACAATATCCAACGTCCATTCACCTGATTTTGAGATGGAAGCTTTTTGTAATACTGATTATTAGCCCACTTTAAATTCCAAAAAATCTAAGCTTCAGACTCAACCTTCTAAATTCAAACCGCCAAGGTTAACGGTTTCAGGAACTGACTACCATCAGCAATGCCTTTTCCATATCCACACGGGGGGGGGGGGGAGTAGTTGACATTCACAATTTACCCCAATCAAAAGCAAGAAAGTACGATTATTTAATTCCGTCAAAGGCCACTAAAAAGCCCAACTTTCCATAAAGCTTTCCCTACACCAGAGAATCCCTTTTTCTTTCAAAGCCCAAGAAAATAATCTGGAATAAAAATCGGGGATTAAGTATGGTATTTAAAATACAATAAGATGAAGAAAATTAACTGGAGCTAGAGTCAAAGAAAGGTCAACTGGGTCGGGGAGAAACGATGAAACAAACTCAGAGGAGGGACAGAAGAGCCTAAGAGGAGCAAAGGACATGGGAATCACTTCAAGACAGCCCTGGGGATTGTGAAGAAGGGTTCTTGGTCCCCGGAAACCGGCTTTTACGGAAACCTGAAAAAAGCTACCAGGGAAACAATGGGGCGCTGAGACCGGGAACAAGGGGGATATGTGCTCAGGCGAAGCGACTGGGCTGCACCGTCCGGGGGATGCAAGCTGCAGTGGATGTAAAGGAGGTATAGAGCTTTGAGAAGCTGGGAGGGAGGCAAGTTGGACTAGTGTGATGGGGTATCGTGGTGCACCGGGAAGGGAAGCGAGGGTCCCCTAGGAATCTGAAGAGGAGTGGCTTGTCAAGGATTTTTAGGCTAGGAACGGAAGCCGTGAAGGCAGGTGTGATGGAAGCAAAAAGAACCTAGCTAGGAGAACAGATCCCACCGTGCCAGATAAGAGAAGAGGGTAGTGGCAGCCGAAGGGGGAAGAAAAGAGCTGGGGAGAAAGACTCGGGCCGCGGGGGGCTGTAGTCGGCTTCACTCACAGTCTAGGTGCTTTTTCTTGGGCCCCATGATCTCGTGGGTCGTGGCCTTGCATACTGTCTTGGAGACGGCGGAGCCGGTGACACTGTGCTGGGCGGCGGTGATTCGGTCCGTCAAGCTCTGGCCGGACATCTCTGCGGCTCCTCCGCCACCCCTCCCGCTCGGCAGCCAGCGGGGATTAGGACCCCCAAGCGCCGGAGGACCCCCGCCCCCCACCGCACCCCCTACCCCCACCGGCTCTTTCTCCGCCGGCCGGCCTGGGCGGGGCTCAGGGCCGCGCGCCGCCACCCGGCCCAGAAAGAACCCGCTCGTGTCACCCGCGGGGTCAGGCACGATGTCGGGCACTCCCAAGCCCCCGCCTCAGCTCAGCCCACCCCTTCCCTGGTCAGCTGGAGCCGGGCCGGGAAAGAGGGACAGGCAGCTGCAGGAAAATGGCGGCGCCAGGCTCCTCCTCAGAGCTTTCCGGGCTGCCCTGGGTCACGTGACTCGGACACCGCCCCTCCTTCTCCTTCTCCCGCCCCTTTTCCCTTCCCTTTCCTCTTCCACGCCCGGCCGCCCTCCCTTCCCTCGCTCAGCGAGGGAAGGGCGGGGCGGCGCCCGCGCGTTACGTGAACGAACCCGCCGGGCGGGCGCAACAGGAGGCCCGCCCGGGGACGGGAGTGCGCCATGGGTGGCGTCACGTGACGCTCCGTGCCAACAGGTCGCCCCAGGCTAGGCCTGTGTGTGGGGGGTCACAGAGGGGGTTGGAGGGGGGAGGGGCGTGGGGTTCTGTCCCTAAGGGACCCTCCACCCCTTCCCAGCCCTGAGGTATCCTGGTGCTGCTTTTTAAATAGATGGCTTCACAGAGAGGAGGTGCAGCTTCAGAGCTACGCCTGAGGAAGGGAGTGTCAGGGCTCTGAGACCCCAGGCTCTCCTAGCCCAGTCAGGGTTATCTAGGCATGCTCCCAAAGCCATCCTTTTGGCATTAGGAAAAAGTGGGCCCAGTTTCCCAATCTGCCAGCAGGCCTCTCCCTGCTATCACTCGGTGAAACCTCCATGTTTATTTACCCCAGAAGGCTTGAATTTTTGCCTCTTTTCTTGAGAGGCTTGGGAATGTCACCTTGTTTCTGTTTATCTCTTTGAAAACTCAACACTTAGCTGCCAGTCTAAATTAAGATACTAACAAGCCATATTCATTCTCTGCTGTGTCAAAAAGGACAGGAAACACATAGCTTCTCTGGAATTTGAAAGGGGAAGTAGTAGGATGATGTCAACAGAGATTAGCTTTGCCCCACAAAGCTTACTGCTGTGGTGATTTGAGGTCCAGGACCATAAAAGGAATGGAGAACCTTGGTAAATGGAGCTGTCTCATTCAAAGATTCCAGACATCACCACTTGCCATCTTTTCGGGTTTAAACTTTCTTCCCCTTGGCCTCCTTTCTCTTGGGTAATCCAGTTTTTCAAGGAAAGAAGACATTGATACTGTCCTGTGGACATTTTAGAGGAACTGTTATATTCTGTGAATCTGTTCTATTAGATCCAGATCTTTTAACAAAGTCTTTTAAAATGTTACTGGGACCCTACATTTAACACAGGTTTGGGGACAAATTAAATTACCATGGTAGTTCTATGTAATCCTGCTAGTTTCAAATGAAATGCTAACATACTCAGAAAGTCTCTGTACACCATCTGCCAGCCAGATCCAAAATACTGTGCTTCAATCTGTTGACTCTCAAAAGATGCAAAGCTAATAGATAGCTAACATTTTATATATGTCATCTTCAGTTTTGTAGTCTCCTCCCATTCACTTCCCTCCTCCCTTTTGTTCCCCACTGTGGCTGCTGAAATTCTGCAGCACCATGCTTTTGCCAAGAACATACAGTCTATTAAACCAGCAGCCTTCATCTTTGTCAAGCCAGCCCCAAGTTTCACAATGCTGTAATGCCTTCCTTCAGTGCATCAGTAATTCATCTGCAGTTCAGTGCCCAATGTACTGCCCTGTGTCCATCAGGAAGCTGGGACTCTCAAGATACATTGTCACCCTTAGTACTTGTCTGGTTGGCCAGAATCTCTGTCCTAGTAAACAGGACACCATCTCTGCAACCCTAGCCCCAGTGAGGTCAACACGAGCATATTTTAGCTATCAATAGCTAAATATTTCATCATTGGGGAAAAAGTTAAGTAAGAGTGGATCCTAAACACACAGCAGAACACTTGTATTTTTTACACTATTATGAATGACATTCAAGGATCATATTTCTTTGTTACTGTCACCAAAGACAGTCTTACAAACCACATTAACTCTGATGACTGCGGTCATATTCACCCTATTAATAAGCTAGCTTCTCTCAGAAATAGCACCATACTTTTTTTCTCAAGGGTTTATTTTAAAAGTTTCTTAATATGTAAACAATCATCATTATGAGGGCTGATGTATAATTGTGAATTGAAAAATAGGAAGAAATTTAGAGATTGATGGGGATTTAAGAGTAAAAATTACAGTTTTATGATATATGGTTGTTTTTCTATGCTTGTTACACTTTCCTTGGTCTATTCAAGAAATAACTATAACTGAAGACCCACAGATACCTCAAACTCATTACTCAAGCCCAAACCAAATTTCTCTTGTCCTTGGTTGTTCCATCTTTAATCCATCTTAATCATCTCGGTTCCTTGTTTTCTTTAATGATTTCACCACCTGCCCAGAAGTCTACATGAGACAACTGTCATTCATTCTTGCTTCTATATATCTCATATTCACCATCTACCATACTTCCTTGCCTTAGTTCTAGCCTTTCTGATCTCTTTCCCACTTAGACTGATTTCTGTCACTTTTACCTTACGTCTCAAATGTAGCAGGTTTTTTAACCTAAAATGTGAAAAAAAAATTTTTTTTTGCATCAAAACCCTTCCATAGCACACCCACTGCTATTCTGGAGGATAAAGTTGGATAGTGTCAGCCTGTTACACAGGGCCCTTCATGATCTCGGCCCCCAATAGACAGTCAGTTGTTTCCTTTTATTAATCATGTGGTGTCTGATGCATCCTTCAGCTATTTAATTTTTGTAAAATTGTTTTATTGCACAAGCATGGGGAACAGAAACATCTCCTTGCTAGTATTGTTGCTGATGCATAGTAGACACAAAATGCTGACTAACTAAATGAAAACTTTAAAGTTACTCATTTGGAAACATAGCTCCAGACCTCTCATTTGATAAGTGTTTTTTTTTCTCACATTTTCAAACTTATACTATGTTTGTCTCATAATTGTCTAGACCATCATCATTATTTCAGTATGATCCTATGCATAAGACACTGTACTGGATACTATTCTAACAGTGAACCCATCGTTCTTTTAGGAACTAGTCACTTTTTAGCTTTGATCACCAACTTGAAGGTATATTTGCTCTAATTAATTATAAATGAACAGACCAGGAGAGGTGGGGAGGGGGGAAACAAATGAAGAAAACCAAAAACAGAAGTAAGGGTAAATTTTAATGGTGCGCATTATTTCCTAGGTTCCCAAATGTATTTATTTTTAATTTTTTTATCTTGTAATTATTGTACAATATTGGTCATGTTTGCATGTTTATATTGTACCCCTTACTCCCCAACTCTCCCTTACCTCCTTCCCCTCTCTGATCATTCCACATCCTCTCGCTGCAAGCTGTTGGTCTATGTTTGGCCCGCTGATCTTTTTCTAGAACTATGACCTTTTTTCTTAGGTGTGGATTTGCACTCCTGGACAGCAACAGATGAGGCTGCTCTAATCTCCAGGAGTAGCTGAGGCAGATAGTCAGGCCAAGCACATTGGGAACTTGTCAGGCAGCTATGTGGTGCACTTCTCTGGGATCCTTTCTGTTACTTGTTGCTGGTTCTGTGCCATACAGTTCTGATATCTGGGTTTGGCAATCCACTTCCCAGTTGATGTCAGTGAGGTGTTCGCTGCTGGGCCAGACTTCCTCAGGTCCAGCTCTTCTCCTCTCTCTCTTGTTAGCAGTTCTACCATGGAGCCACAGCCACCCATGGTGACTTTCTTCCCCTATTGACTGGTAAAGGAGGGAACCTCTTTCACGTTGCATGTAGGTCCCGAAATTTAAGTGTGTTGTAAACAGGTGTGATGCTTGGGAAAAGTAAGTGTGTGTGTGTGTGTGTGTGTTTAATGCTTTCCATGTACTAGGAACACTACATAAAGTTTTTAATTTAATTGGCATTATTATATCTCTCAAGGAGAAAACCAATCCCACTAATGTGGCAAAAGCAAAATTTTAAAAAAATCATTATCTTTCTCGTACTTTGTATAAAAACCTTTAACCAAGATTTGAGACAATTGCCAGTATAGATTACTTTCGTTCAACAATTACTTCTTGCCTGCAAATCTGTATTAAGCATTGCTAGCTGCTAAGACGTAAGAATGTGTGAGATGAGCATGATCTCTGTTCTCAGAGTTCTGGTAGTTTTTTAAGTGGTGACAGAAGAGAAAATAAGGGCTAAGAAAATATGCTGCACCTTAAGAACCTAGATAAATACTGTGACTTAAAAGTAAGAAAGTGAAAGAGAAAGGAATATGAAACAGAAAATTGACCAGAATTTTTGCCCTAGATTACTATATGCTTAAGCTCATTCCAAAACCCAAATAGTCTGTTTGCTCCCCATTCCCATTCTTCTCAAACATTAAAGCTATTTAAATTATAATTTTTCCCATTCTATTAGTTAAGCTGATATGAATTTCTGGCAGCCCTTTCCTCCTTCACCTTTTAATGTTTCTACTTCCTGATACTGTCTGATCACCTAAAGATCATAATCTTATATAACCTTCAGAAAAGTTTAGGACTTTCCTTTGATTATAGCTGGATTCTTTTCCTGGAACATGCAAACAAAAACACTACCTCCAACTGTGGAAACTTTATTCAGGCCTTCAGTATACATACCTGTGATAACATTAATATGTAAACTTTGTAGATTACTTATTACATGTTAAACACACTACATGCCTAATCTGTTAAACCCTGAAACAACCTCATGACCTTAAAGTGACAGAGACTGCTTTGTGTTTGACAAATTGTTTCCTTTTCTCCTTAGAGAACTGACCGCATTTCCCAGACTCCATTGCAATTAACTGAGGCTATGTGATTTCAAAGAATTTAGAAACGGTGAAAATCATAAAATGGAAGAAACCTGAATTAATCTTCTTGGTGGAATACTTCCCAGCAGAACTGAATATTCAGGAAAATATGTTGGGTCTTACTTGTTTTATTACATATGTTAAGCAAAAATAAGGAGTATCTGACCCTATGAATGACATCCTAAACAAACTCCATCCCTGGTGTTTTTACAGACTGTACCCTCATCTCCATGTAAAAGAGATTGCCCATGATGAGGGTTACAACTTCTAGCATGAACTTAACTTCTTTAATGGGAGCTTCTGGGAACTAGGGGGAGAATTAAGCAGCCATGCTTGAATTATAACTGAACACATGCTTGCTCTTGCTCTCATTTTTCTTACATCTACCGTCTCCCTATTATTTAGAAGAGAGGCATGGAAAGATAGTTGGAAGAAGGATTTGGGTGAGAGCCATTTTAGGAAGCTGTTCCTCATCCTTGGCAGAGACAACAACAGCCATTATCTTGATATAGTATATTTTCAATTTTGAGTCTTTCCTTCTGTCCTAAATCTCTGGAACCTCCCTAATTTCTTTCCTGTGGTTCATATTATATACTGAGTAGTATTCCAAAGGCTTTGGGCATAGACAAAACCTTTGTCATAGACAAGCCTTTGGGCTTCAATGGCCCCACTTTGGATAAATCCTCTTTGCCTGGGCATTTCCCCATGAGAAGTTAGATAATTTTTGGAGTTTTATTGGGAAGTCATTACTTGAAATGCTTTCTTTTCTCTCTTTTTCTTTATATAGCATTTCTACTAAAATCCATCACTCTAAGAGTTTGCTTCCTTTGCCTTTGTGCATTCAGGTGACTAAATAAATCCCTTTAGAGTTTGGGGTCCCTGGTATCCCTCAGTCACAAACTAACAATTATGCCTCTAAATTTTTAGTAGATTTTATTGATATATCCTTGGTTCACAATCCCATATAAACTTCAGATATACACTTCAGAATGCACACTTCTATAATGCCATTTCCGCTGTCAGATTGACATCCTTTATCTGTCCTTCCAACTCTTCCTTTACCCCTCTGGTGATCACCATGTTTTGCTCAGACTCTAAAAGTTTGTCTTGTTGTGACTCCTTAATTTATTTACTTTGGTTATTTATAGTTCACAGGTGAGAGAAAACATTCAGTATTTGTCTTACACTTGGACTTATTTTCCTTACCATGTCACTTCAAATTTCATCCACATTGTTGCAAAAGACAAGAGTTCATGTTTCTTAATAATCAAGTAGTATTTCATTGAGTATTGTAATTTCTTTATCAGTCATCTGTCAAGGGTCATTTATGTTAATTCCATGTTGTGGCTATTGTGAATAATGCTACTATGAACAAAGATACATACACCCTTAAGTTGATGTTTTCATATTCTTTGGGTAAATACCTAGCAGTGGTATGCTGGGTCATATGGCATTTGCATTTTTAATTTTTAAAGGAATCTTCACACCACTTAACACAGTTTCTTTGAAATTTTGCTGTGTGTTACAGTAATTAGCTACTTTGGTCAATACACATACTTTCTCTCAGTTTTACTGATGAAGAAATTGAAGCTTAGGGAAAGTTAAGTAACTTGCTTAGTTTACTTAGCTGTTTGCTAGAGGAGCTAAGATTAGATATAAATTCTGTCTGACTTTAGATTCTGAGTCCTTAGTGCTAGAGATTCTAATGTTACTACTTTGTGTACTTTTAAAAACATCATAAAAGTTATTTATAAACTTTGGGACATACTTATTTACCTGCTACTCAGAAAAGATAATAATTAGAGTGCCTTCCAGGTTCTCTCACATGATGAGGCTCTCTTACTATCTTTAACTCTTGAAATATGTTCCTTCCTTTCAGACATATTATTTTTATAATTCTAATTTGTCTTACAATGTATTTTGATATTTTATCCCTGTTGAAAGATGATCCATAGATTAGTTGGTAAATGCAATTCTTTCCTTAAGAAAAGATTAAGCAAACGCTAAACCTGAGTCATCATCAAAAAACTATCTAATTTTGAAGCAGAATGAAAAAAAGGATACCTAAGCCATTAAACTATTGGGTACATTCTTCCTTGTACCTTAAAGAGGCTGAATAAAGTTTAAATGTATTAGAATATGCAATTTTGAGTCTTTCAAAAGCAAAAGAAGGGTAGTAGCTTCATGTTAATGCTAAAATTAGGACACTGAATTTTGACCAGGATAAGTATGGGATTTGGAGTCAGACAGGCTTTAAAATTCTTAGGAAGTTATTCCAATTTTCTCATATATAAAACATAGATAATAGTACCTAGCTCACAGATTTCTTTTCAGGATCAAAATAGCATGCATTAAAAAAATAGAAGAACATTTGATACACAGTTTTAACTCGAAAAAATAAAATCAGTCAACATTTGCACAGAATTTATTATGAATGAAGCCCTGTATTACATACACTGAGTCTTGAAGGATGATAGGAATTTGGAGAGAATATCATGCCAGGTGGAAGAAAGCCACTCATGCAACAGAAAGAGTCATTTGAAGACTACATATAGTTTTATATGACGGAGACATTGTGGGAAGTTACTATTCATTCAAAAAGCAAGTAGGTATTGAGTACCTATATATGTTGGACAGTATCCTGGGTCTTGAAAACATATTGGTGGATAAAACAGAGTTTCTGTCTTCTTGAATGTATGCCTTTCCAAGCAGGGCATATAGCAAATAAATATGAACAAAGTGCAAGTAGTGAAGAGAGCAATGTGCAATGGAGAAAATTAAAGTAAAACAGTCAGGTGTAAGAGGGGAAGAGAATTTTACCTTATTTTACTTTTTGTTATTGATAAATCAAATGTTTTTACATATATTTTTATTGTTTATATATCTAGATAGATACATAGATATATATTTGCACTGTTGCATCCCCCAAGTTTCTTCCACCACCATGCATGTCATTTATGATCCATCATCTTGATCTCTTGTGGTCATTCCTCCCCTGATTTCTCGCCTCCCCTCATCCCCATCCTTTGCTGCTTTAGTTCTGCTATCAGTTTGTTAGTTTTGATTTTTTTCTTGTCCTTTGTTTGTTTTCATTATATCCTACCTATAAATGAGACCATCTGGTTTTTCTCTTTTTCTTTCTAGTTTATTTCCACTATCAAATTCCTTTATGTTTACATAAATGACATAAATTTGTCTTTTTTGATAACTAAACAATATTTCACTGTATAAATATACCATAACTCTCTGACCCATTCATCTGCTTTGGGGGATTTGGGTTGTTTCCATATACTGATTATTGTAAATAGTGCTGCAATAAACATGTAAGTATAGGTGCCCTTTTGAATTAGTGTTTTGATAGCCTTTGGTAGATTTCCAGAAGAGGGACTGCTGAATCAAATGGTAGTTCCTTTTATAGCAGTTTGAGGGTCCTCCACACAGCTTTCCATAGTTTGCATTCCCACCAGCAGTATAAGTGTTCTTGTTTTTGTTTTTCTTGTTTGCTTGTTGTTTTTGTTTGTTTTCTTGCAGCCCCATCAGCACTTGTTGCCTCTTTTTTTTCATATGGGCCACTCTCACTGGTGTAAGGTGGTATTTTGTTGTGGTTTTGATTTGCATTTCCCTGATTATAGGTGCCTTTGAGCATTTTTTCCATATGCCTACTGGTTATTTGTATTTCCTCTTTGGTAAAGTGTCTTTTAAACAAACGCTGCTGTCCATTTTTTTTTGACTGGAGCTTTTGCTTTATTTTTGATGAGCCATGTGAGTTCTGTATGGATTTTTGACAATAGACCCTTATCAGGAGTGCAAAAATTTTTTCCCATTTTGGTTGGGTGTCTCTTTGTTGTGGTTATTGTCTCTTTTACTGTACAGCTTTTTAGTATGTTATAGTTCCAACTGTTGTTTTTTTTTTTCTTTGCATGTATAGACGTGTCCTAAAGATGTTTCTGAGCTATAGGCATGGAGTGTTTTGCCTCTTTTCTTCTATGTATTTTATGGTCAGAGTTTATGTCCATGTCTTTTATCCATTTTGAGTTGACTTTTGTCAACTAGGAAGTAGCCTAGATTCATTCTTTTGCATGCAGCAGTCCAGTTTTTCCAGCACCATTTGTTGAGGAGACTCTTGTCCTTGTTCAAATATATGTTTATTGCCCCTTTGTCATAGATTAGTTGACCATATGTGGCTTTATTTTTTGGCTTTTAATTCTGTTCCATTAGTCTGTGTGTCTGTTTTTATTCCAGTACTATGCTGTTTTAATTATTGTGACTTTGTAGTCTTTGAAATCTGGAAGTGTAATGCCTCCATTCTCTCAAAATTTAGATCAGGAGGGTTTTGGCTATTCAAGGTTTTTTATTAGTCCATATGAATTTCAAAGTATTTGTTCTATTTCTTTAAAGAATGTCTTTGAGGATTTTAGTGGAATTTCACTGAATCTGTAGATTGCTTTTGGTAGTGTGACCATTTTGATAATGTTAAATCTTCTAATTCATGAGCAGGGGATATCTTTCCATTTCTTTATGTCTTCTATTTTTTTTAACAATGTTTCATAGTTTTCTTTGTATAGGTCTTTCACATCTTTTCTTAGGTTCATACCCAGATATTTAATTTTCATTAGTGCAATTGTAAATGGGTGATTTTCTTAATTTCTTCTTCTTCTAACTGATACTTTGCATATAAGAAGGCTACTGATGTGTATGTGTGGAAGAGAATTTTAAATTGCATTGACAAAAGAAAGTCTTTCCAAGGATGTAGTATGTGGCTTGAATGTATTATGCTGGTCAGCAATGCAAATGTTGAGGAGATCATTTTGTATAAGGTGAATAATAAAATTGCTCCTAGGAAGGAATAAAAGATCAAGTTGAATTTTACAATCCTTTCATTTTTTTAAATTCAGTGAATATATTTAGATATGCCCTTGAGCCATAGCTTTATTCATCATTTTCCTCACTCCTCTACCTACATAATGCTTTGTTTTTAAATTTTAATTAAAGTCCTATCATGAGATAAATTATCAAAAGCCAAGAAGAGCTAAGTTTTATATCCTATACCTGTATTAGGTAATTAACAGTTTACTTACAGAAGATTAAAAAACAAAGGGCTTATGAACTAGTTGTACTTATTCATAACACTTGGCCAAAAGTAAACCAAGGAAAATTGACCAGTGGATTCAAGGCATTGTGGCCGTTGCATTAAAGAAAAGGTGAAGGATATCAGTTTTAAAGATAGGAGGTAAAATGCATAGGGCTTGCTAAAGAGAGTTTATGTAATGAAAGGGAGAATATCATGTCTGGGGTGTTTTCTGACCTAAATTAACTGGGTATTTCATGATTCTAGTCACTAGAAAAGAAAATACAGGCAGGAGAAGTTAGGAGTATGACAAGGAAAGAGTGAAGATTCAGTTCAATCATAGATTTTTTAAATCAATACAGTTTATATTTTACTGGTAATTACCACAAGATTCTCCTTGTCTCCACACTTATCAGCCTCTCCACTATTAATCTTCAATGATATATTTGTTAAAATCAATGAACCTACAGGAGCAGATGATGTGTCACCAAAGCATAGTTTAAATTAGAGTTCATTTTAGGTATTGTTCGCTGTAAAGGTTTGAATAAATGTATAATGGCATGCATCTTCTATCTTCTGTGTTTTGTCCATTTATCCCTCCCTTCCCCAATACTAACCACTGATAACCACAGGTTTTATTACTATCTCCAGAGTTTTTCCGAAAAGTCACATAGTAGAATCACACATTATAGAGGTTTCTCAGATTAGTTTTTTTTTAATTAATTAATTAATTCTTTTGTGGGAAGAAAACAAGTTACAGATATGTATACATATTACAATACCATAATTACAAAATTATAAACAATGCAAAATAATATATTTACTCATATGTGTGATTTAAAAGTTTCAAATACCACAGGAATGATAACCATCAAATCCAGTGTACTGATTATTATTTCTGGGAATATATAATGGGGAATAGGATGGAAGAAATGTTCACAGAGTATGTCAACTCTCTATGACTGATTTTTAATTTAATTAATTTTTTAAAATTTTGCATATATGTGTATATATATATATATGTATTACATTATTTTGTACCTTGGGGTTTTCTCATTTCCCTAACACCTGTTAACCATCCTGCTCTTTTGTGCCCTCCGGCTCCCCTGCCTTCTTCCCCCTCCTCCTCTCTCACTCTATCGTCAGCCCCATTGGTTGTTTCTAATTTTTTTATTCATTTGTTTGTTTTTTCCTATATCTGTTATATGAAATCATCATATATTTCTCTTTTCCTTTTTTGCTTATTTCTGCTAATATGAGTCCTTCTAGTTCCATCCATGTTGCTGCAAATAACATATGCTTGTCCTCCTTAATTGATGCATAATATTCCATCATGTGCATATACCACATTTTTTTCAGTCAATGGTCAGCTTGTGGGCATTTGGTTTGTTTCCATATCTTGGCAATTGTAAACAGTTGCAATAAACATGTGTGTACAGGTGTCCTTTTGAATTAGTGTTTTCATATCCTTTGGGTAGATTCCCAGTAGTGGGATTGCCAGGTCGAATGGTAAGTCCACTTTCAATTGTTTGAGGGTCCTTCACACAGTTTTCCATAGTGACTGGACCAGTTTGCGCTCCCACCATCAGTGTAAAGGAATTCCTTTTTCTCCACATCTGTGCCAATACTAGTCCATTTTATTTATATGGACCATTCTTACTGGTGTAAGATGGTATCTCAGTGTGATTTTAATTTGCATTTCCCTGATTAATTAGTGATGTGGAGCATTCTTTCATATGCCTATCTGTATCTGTATCTCCTCCCTCTTTGGAAAAGTGTCATTTTAGTTCTTCTCCCCATTTTTTGACTGGGCTTTTAGCTTTGTTTTTGTTGAGTTGTAGGAGCTCTTTGTGGATCTTTGTTACCAGATCCTTGTCACTGGAGGACAAAAATTTTCTCCAAGTCAGTTGGGTTTCTTTTTGTTTTGTTTATTTTCTCTTTTGCTGTACAAGAATTTTTTAGTTTGATGTAGTCCCAGCTGTCTATGTTTTCCTTCATTTTTTTTTTTTTTGCCAGCTGTAGTTACTTCCAGAAATGGATTTCTGAGGTGAAATTCATGAAGGTTTTTGCCCAGGTTTACCTCTGTGTATTTTATGGTCGCAGGTCTCACTTCCAAGTCTTTTATCCATTTTTAGTTAATTTTTGTACAGTGTGTGAGGGTGTTGTCCTGGTCCTTTTTTTTTTTTTTTTTTTTTTTTTTTTTTTTTTTTTTTTTTTTTTTTTTTTTTTTTTTTTTTTTTTTTTTTTTTTTTTTTTTTTTTTTTTTTTTTTTTTTTTTTTTTTTTTTTTTTTTTTTTTTTTTTTTTTTTTTTTTTT
>PVHY01001005.1:0-38316 GCA_004024945.1 Uropsilus gracilis | reverse complement strand
ATGTATGTTTTTTGACACTTTGTCAAAGATTAGTTGACCATATATCTGTGGTTTTATTTTTGGTCACTTGATTCTGATCCATTGGTCTGTTTGTCTGTTTTGTGCCAGTACTATGCTGTTTTAAATATTATGGCTTTGTAGTTTAGTTTGAAGTCTGGAATATTAATACCTCTATTCTCTCTTCTGTTTGTCAAGAGGGTTTTGACTATTCAGGGTCTTTTGTTGTTCCATATGAATTTCAGTAATTTTTTTCGGTCTCTTTAAAATATGTCATTGAGATCTTTATTGGAATTGCTTTGAATCTGTAGATTGCCTTTGGTAGTATGGTCATTTTGATAATGTTGATTATTCCAATCCCTGAACAGAGAATGTCTTTCCATTTTTTAACATCATCTTCTATTTCTTTTACTAATGTTTTATGGTTTTCTTTGTATAGGTCTTTTACTTCTTTTGTTAGGTTTATTCCTGAATATTTAATTTTCTTTGGTGCAATGGTAAATGAAGTGATTTTTTTTTAATTTCTTCTTCTTCTGATTGATTCTTTGCATATATGAATGCTATTGATTTTTGTGTGTTGATTTTGTATCCAGCTACCTTACTGAATTGATTATTTTAATTAGCTTTTCTGCTTTTTTTTTTGGGTTCTCTACATAGAGTATCATATCATCCACATGTAACAATAGCTTTATTTCTTCTTTTCCTATTTTAATTCCTTTTATGTCTTTCTCTTATCTTATTGCCCTAGCTAGAACTTCCAGAAGTATATTGAAAAAGAATGGTGAGAGTGGGCATCTTTGCCTGGTTAATTGTAGTGATTTCTGTTTTTCCCCATTGAGGATGATTAGTTTCTTTCACTTTGTAATACGCATTTAAGATTGCTCCTCTTTTCATGTCTTGATAGCATATTATCTGAATGTGTATTTATTCATTCACCTACCAAACAACATCTTGGTTGCTTCCACATTTTGACAATAATGAAGCTGCTATAAACTTTCTATGCAGGTTTTTGTGTAGACATTAGTTTTCAATTCCTTTGGGTACACACCAAAAAGCATGATTATTGGATATTTTGTAAAAGTATATTTAATTTTGTAAGAAACTGCCAAACTGTCTTCCAAAATGGCTATACTATTTTGCCTACTACCCACAAAGAATAAGAGTTCCTTATAGCTTATAGCCTCACCAGTTTTTGGTGTCCTCAATATTCTGGGCTTTGAACATTAAAATATGTGTGCAGAGCTAGATCATTGTTGTTTTAATTTGCAATTCCCTAAAGATGTATGATGTTGAACATGTTTTCATATGCCTACTTGCCGTTTTCTTTCATTCAGGTCTTATGCCAACTTTTAAAGTTGAACTGTTTGTTTTCTTATTGTTAATTTTTAAGAGTTCTTTACATGCATTGTATGAATCTTTTGTCAAAAGTCTCTTTGAAAATATGTTCTACTAATCTATGTCTTTCCTTTTTCTTTCTTTCTTTCTTTTTTTTAGAGACTAGGTCTCACTATGTTACCCGAGATAGTCTCCATCCTGTGGTCTCAAGTGATTCCTAGACTTAGCCTCCCAAGTAGCTGGGATTAATGGCGCTCACCACTGCTCCCAGATTCTTTTTTTTTTTCTTGAAATTGTTTTTCAGCACAGCAATAGTTTCATTTTAATTAAGTTCAGCTTACCGATTTGTTCTTTCATGATCCATGCTTTTGGTGTTTTTGTTTTTGTTTTTTGAGACTAGGTCTCGCTGGTCTTGCTATTTTTGCCTGTGGAACCGCAGACTCACATTGCCCAGGGTACCACAGACTCAAGCAATCCCCAGCCTCAGCTTCCCAGGTAGCTGGGATTACAGGTGTGTGCCACCATGTCCAGCTCATATTTTGGAACTAGGTCTCGCTATGTTGCCCCAGTCCGTACACAAACTGCAATCCCTCGTCCCTGCAAGACTTCCTAGGTTGCCGCTTACAGGCATGCGCCACCATGCCTGGTCTCCTAGTGCTTGTTACTATGAAAGTTTTTGCTTATTTGTTTCTGTTTCATTTAGTTGTGAATCTGTCTGTCTGGTTTGGGGAGAGTGGCTTGCTTATGACCCCCCTTCTTTAATGGGTCTGTGAAGAGTTGACTTTTCAGCTTTTTACTTGTTATATACTTGAGCGATGAATTCTAAGTTCTTTACATGTGAGACCAGATAACTGAAGACTGAACATATTAATTCTGAAGTGTTCATGAGACACCTTAATGTTGCTATCTGGTATACCAAAATATATTAATCTGACTTTCAGTAAGCTGAAAGTACAGTCCCCAAAATGACTACAGAAGCTGTTGGTGAAGTCATGGAGTATATAAAGTTAACCTGGGAATGAGCTTCCACAAGTGACACAAAAATTCCTGGGGAATTCCAACATTAAAGAGGTACCATACAATTTTTGAACGAGCACTAAAAATATAGTTACTCTGATAAAATTAAGTTTTCCCTGGTACTTTGTTATTGCTCATATAAATTTATCAAAGTTCATTACCTTTATTCTTTACACCCACACCTCCCACACCTCAATTAACTAAAGTAATTATATTACATAATCTGCTCATCCTTGGACAATTTTTAACATGGAGTCTTTAAAAGTATAATAAAAGATTTCAAACTACACTTTTGAAATTACTTTTAACAATCAAGCTTTATAGATTGTTCTACAAATCTTTGATTTAAGCATATCACTTTAAAGCAAGGATGTTTTATTTCAATTGGCAGCCCAGAGAAAATTTTAAGCACCAAATTCTAAATCTACAACATAGGATTACAATATCAGATTCTAAAAGACCCAGGAAACAGCAGCATTTCTTCATGCTACAGGAATATGAAGGCAGAATGAACACATCTGCCAAACTTTATATTATAATTAAAATCACTTTGTACTAACATAGCTTTAGTTTAGAGAGGAATGTTTGTGGGGATTTTTAATCAGATAAAAATAGGGCTGCTGTTTTCTCTATACCAATTAACATAGTTGACATTTAGCCAGATTTGCCCTGGACACAGCAGGGGATGTACAGTTTGTCCTGATTCTGTGGGAAATGAAAAATGCAGTACTTGGCACAAGAGAAAATATGTGAACACAAAAAAATGTTGTCAAATATAGCAAGTCAAATTAAGTAAGTTGATTTACTGAAGGGCAGTCTATGCTTTCGAGAGAAAAAAGGCCCTCTAGATAGGTAAGAAAAAACAAAACAAAACAATAGGGATCTTGAATTTAACTATTAATGCTTTATATTAATGAATAAACATGTAATTCAAGACATTTTCCTACTACTCAAATTTTCTTACTACTCAAATTCTCATAGTCAGTGTAAGGAAGGAACTGATTGTGTCTCATACATATTACATATACATATCCCATACACTTACACATATATACTAGCTAAGAATTTCTTTCATAGAAAGTCTGCTTAGATATCATTTTGTACAATTCCTTCATTTATAGATAGTATTGGTACCAGAAATGCTGTTACTTTCCTAAAGTCACAGTGATACATTGTCTTCATAGATCCTTTGGCTCTTGAATAAAAACTTTATGGGAATGTCAATGGCACAATAATATTTCAAGTAATCACAGTTACTTGAAATTCTAGTTCATTGTAAATGATAATTAGCTACTGATTTGAAAGAAAAGGACTTTTAACATTTATCTGAAGCATCATAGCTCATGTTTTCACTTTTATAAATAGTAGATTAAAAAAATCAGTTTTCTAATATTGAGTTTTTTACCCACAAAATAGCAAATTTTATATTGTTCACACTAAAATGTGAAAATAAACTAAATCAAATATTTGAGTGAATTTTAGTAATTCAAGTTCATAATCCAAAGAGTATGTTATATAGTTTAGCATTATGGTTCAAGTGATTATATAAAAAAATTATGGTTCCATAAGTACTCTGAATTTTTGAGACTTGTGCTAATTAGACTCCAAGATAGATTTCAATGATCCTCATCTCTTAGTATTCGGAACCATGTGAAGTTCCCTCTCACAATAAATAGAAATGATCCATCTAGCCAATAGAATATTGAAAACATGGTGGTATGTGATTTCTCAAACCACATCATCAAAAAAATTACAATTTTAATTTTGTTCTTTCTTTGTTCACTCACTGTAGCAGAAGTCAAGCATCCTGTTATGAGAAGATTTCAACAGTCTAATAGAGATGTTCCCTTTCAAAAAAAAATCAAACCTCTTGTACCAGCCTGCATTAACTTGTCAGCCTTGAGAGTGGACCATCTTGGAAGCAAATGTAGCTAAGCCTCCAGAAATCTGAAGAACATCTTGACTGCAACTTTGTCTATTCAGAAGAAATCTTGTGCCAGAATCACCAAGCTAAACTGTTCCCAAATACCTGTTTTATGTACACTCAGTGAACAATGGAAGCATATTCTCTCACAATTCCAGATTTAGCCAGAAAACTAAATCAAGGGAGAGGGCTGCACTTGCTCCATTAGAAGACTTCAGGAGAGAATACTTATTTGCTTCTTATAGTTGGTGGTTCCAGGTGTTCCTTGGTTTGTAACTCCATCTCTCCAGTCTCTGCCTTCATTTTGCATAGTTTTTTCTTCTTCTCTATGTGTCATTTCTCTGTGTATTTCTTATAAGGAGATTTATCTTGGATTTAGAGCACACCCAGAAATCCAGGATGACCTCATGTCCATACCCTTAGTTCAATTACACCTTCAAAAATATTTTTCTCCAAATAAATGGGTTTAATTAGGTAAAGCTTCATCATATCTTTTTTGATGAAGAGGCATCAGAAATCTTGAGTTCTGGCCTCTACTAGTTGTATGGCATTGGCAAAAAACTTCACTTTCATGACCACTTTTAATGGGAAGGTCCTTAAACCTAGCCTCTTTCCAAAGGTAATGACACCCACTAGAGAACACTCCTGGATTTTCTTGCCCCCATACTCACTCTCCATAGAGGGGGCAGAAGAGGTGTTTTCCTGATTGGTGAGTTCAAAAAAAAAAGACATGCTTAGACCAGTGTGTACCAATGAGGCACAAAGAAAGAAAGAGAGAGAGAGAGAAAGAAATGCTTAGACTAGTGTGTACCAATGAGGCACAAAGAAAGAAAGAAAGAAAGAAAGAAAGAAAGAAAGAAAGAAAGAAGGAAGGAAGGAAGGAAGGAAGGAAGGAAGGAAGGAAGGAAGGAAGGAAGGAAAGAAAGAGAGAGAAAGAAAGAAAGAAAGAAAGAAAGAAAGAAAGAAAGAAAGAAAGAAAGAAAGAAAGAAAGAAAGAAAGAAAGAAAGAAAGAAAGAAAGAAAGAAAGAAAGAAATGCTTAGACTAGTGTGCACCAATGAGGCACCATGGCACAAAGTTTATTCTAGCCTGGTGTATAGCCTTCCTGGATTGGATCTGCTTGCCTGCAGACTTAGGTGTGTAGTCTGATCTTTGCTGAATGGTAAGGGGCCTCACTTGCTTGGGAAGATTAGGGGGTATCTGGTAAGTCAAGATGAGTAAATGTATTCAATTTGGAAGTGAAATTCAACCTCATATCAAAGCCATATATTCAAGTTTAGCTTTTTATGATTAATAAAACTGGTGTCTTTAACTCCTCTGTCTCTCAGCTGATTCCACAGGTAGGTAGGAAAAAAAATGTTGTGTAATACATTCACACACACACACACACACATAACATAGTTCCCTAACTGATTAAAAAAGGACTAGATAATACTAAGAAACTCTATAGAATTACTATGGGAGATGAAGAAGACAGAAGATGACATTTTCTGGTGCTAAAATAAAGTTGACAGTTTATGTGATTTTCCAGAATATACAAGAGCCTTCTAATGCCATTCCAGGGAATGAATTAATGGTCTCACTCTCTTAGCCCTTGGTGAAGTCCTCCCAATAGGATTAATTCAAGATCATACTAACATTTCCTTATTTTGACACTCTATATTTGGACTTCACAGTTTACAGTTCTTTTAGTATCTAATCTCTAATTGTCCCAAGTTTTCATGGCTTTTTTTTTGGTTAGATTGTAAACTGCCCCTTTGTCCCACAATGTTGGCTATGTGGTGGCACATCACATGAGCATCATTGCACATTTATGATTGACCAAACAAATAGAAACACTGCTTCAAGAAATTGCACTTAACAAGCTTTTATTCCTTGTAGATCATTTTTCTCAGAAACTATTCTTTATTTCAGAACATGTCATATTTTTCCCCAAGAAAATCAGACAGAGCTTGAAACACCTAACTGTACCATGCAATCCTGTTCATGCTATTTATATTGTATTGCATATTTTGCTTTTTCATTTTTTTAACTTGTCACTCTTTATTTGTGAGGCTAATGATCTAATTCTATTATTTTAGACAGGCCAATACCAATTAGGTTTGAAAGAGCTTGTTTTGGATTCTGCCTATATGGCATACCCCTAAAATCTGTGGAGATATGATAGAGGCATACATATCATATGTCTAAATATTGAAGAGTTATATGTTAACTTTTAGGGAAAAGGTAATTCCCATCCTTTTACCTTAAAACATATATTTTCTTCACTGAATTTTATTTTCATATTTTCTGTTTCTTGATCTTAACTTTCACTCATTCTCATTTCTCTAAAAGATTTTAAAAATGCAATTATCTTCAAAGTGTTCAGATTCTGAGTTTATGTTCCATTAAAAATGCCAAGTAAGTGGAAAAAGAACCTGAAAAATTGTAATTATCTTTGGGGACAAGTGATCAAATGTTACAAATTTCCAGTTATAAGATAAACAAATTTGGGGGATGTGATGCACAGGTGGTAACTATAGCTAATAGTACTGGATTGCACATTTGAAAGTTGTAAAGAGAAGATTTTAAAAGTTCTCATTAAAGAAAAACAAATTGCCACTTTGAGATGATTCATGTGTTAAGTAAACTTATGGAGCTACTCATTTTGTAACATATATAAGTATCAAATCATTATCTTGTACATATTAAGCTAATACAATGCTATATGTCAAATCCATCACTATAAAACTGGAAAACTACAATTATTTTATGTATTTAAAATTATTTTTCTATATGAAATGTATATATATATATAAACTATTTGATTATAAAAATTAAAAAAAAATTAAAAAAAACAAAAAAAATTATTTTTCTAAGACATTCAAAATTATCTTTATTAAAATTGAAAAGGAAAAAATATAACTACTGAGTACCAACATTTAAAACAAAATTTTCCTCCATACAAGTGATAAGGGTTTAATAATAAAGATCCACAAAGAACTCACACAACTTAGCAAAAACTAAGCAAAAAGCCCAATCAAAAAAATGGGGAGAAACTAAAAAGATTCTTCTCCAAAAAGGAAATACAAACAGCTAATAAGCATATGAAAAAAATTCTCAACATCACTAATAATCAGGAAAATGCAAATCAAAACCACAATGAGATACCATCTTATACCAGTAAGAATGGCCTATATATATATGTATGAAATAAGCAACAAATAGTGTTGGCGTGGATATGGAGAGAAAGGAGCACTTTTACATTATTAGTGGGAAAACAAACTGGTCCAGTTACTATATGGATATAAAGCTGTGTGGAGGACCCTCAAACTAGCAAAAATGGTACTACCATGGGATCCAGCAATCCTACTTCTGGAATCTATCCAAAGGATACAAAAACACTAATTCAAAAAGACACCTGTACTTGGATGTTTATTGCAGCACTATTTACAATAGCCAGTATATGTAAACAATCTGAATGACCCAAAACAAATTAATGGTTGAAAAAAATGTGGTATATTTATGCAATGGAATATTATTCTGTCATCAAAACTGACAAATGTGGTGCATTTATGATAACATGGATAAATCTAGAGGGAATCATATTAGCAGAAATAAGTCAGAAAGAAAAAGACAGTAATCATATGGTGTTGCTAACAGATGGGATATAGGAATAACAAACAAAAAGACAAAAAAAAGTCAAAATAAACTAACAATAGAACTGGGGCAAGCAACTAGGGTCAGGAGTGGGGAGAAGAGAAGGAGAAATCAGGGAAAGAAGGAGGACAAGAAGATCAAGATGAAGGTTCATTGATAAGGTGGAGGGAGAACCCCAGGGAATGCAATGATGAAGTATAGTAAAATATATATATACACGTATATACATAAAAATGTAAACAACTAAATGGTTAATAAAAATTAATACATAAAATTTATCAAAATTTCTTGAAAATTATTTGATCTATTTAAATTTTTAAAAATAAAACTATTTTTACTTCTCTCACTGACCATTCAGTCATTGAGAAGTGAAGAATAGATGATGTGAAGAATAGATGCCATATTTTATGCATGACATGTCTAGCCTACATATACACACATTTAAGAACTATGCATTGTCTTATACTGGAAAATGTCCCTCATCTACCATGTTCAATTCACATTGTACAAAAACATATTATTAGTTCATGAGTACTTCTGGAAATACACATTAAAATTTGAAAGAAAGCAAGAAAATCCACTGGAAAATGATACTATACTATGAAAAAATGTTCATACTCATACTGTCTGTGAAGAATCTAAAAAATTAACTTTTCCTCTTATCTTCATGCTTCTGCTATTCAAATTAATCTGAATTTCTGATTATCACCTCCAATGTTTTTGAGAATTCAATATATTCAATTACCTTTTTACTTAAGGACATAAGATAAGGATATAATGGCATTTTTCTGCTAACTGAATGCTAGTAAGCATGAAAACGAATGTTTAAAGACACTATTCTAATACCGAGGACCAAATAAAGTGGCAAAGGTTCCCAGTGATATTTAATAAATTTACTTTTTGTGTTTGTGAAATGTGGAATCTTCTAAAATACAGAGACTTGTTCATGGATTAAAAAATTAAGTTTTTGTAACCGGGCACGGTGGCGCGTTCTTCTAAGCGACAACTTACGGAGTCGCGGGGGAGTCTGGAGAATCGCTGTTCGAGGTCTGCCTGGGGCAACAACTGTGAGACCTAGTCCCAAAAAATAGCTGGGTGAGTGCCTGTAACCCTAGCTACCTGGGGAAGCTGAGGCTGGGGATTGCTTGAGTCTGTGGTACCCTGGGCAACGTGAGCCTGCGGTTCCATGGGCAAAAACAGCGAGATCTAGTCTCAAAAAAAGAAAAAAGAATTAAGTTTTTTTACGGAACAATGCAATAGTGAAAGCACAGACTTTGGAGGTAGAGTGACTGGGGTCACGTCCAACTTCGCTATTTAGCCGTATAATCTGTCCAGTTACTTAAACTTTCTTTGCTTCCATTTCTTTATTTGTAAAACAACTACCCTACCCTGAACAATGCAATGCTTTGAAAACACCCATGTTACTTAGTAAAGTACTGAGAAGCTATATAACAAGCTATATGTGTATATGTATGTGTATGTAAATATATTTAGAAACATATATAGACATAAATACTATAGAAAGTCCACAAATCATTTGAGGAACCCACCTCACTCTTGAAAAAATTTATTAATTAATAATAATTAAAATTATTGCAACTAGTTTTTAAGTGCCTTCTATATGCCAAGCACATTTCTTTATTTTGTATCATTTAATGCTCAGAATAATCTGAGCATTATTTTAAGAGGAATTTTCAAAGGAGGAAATTGAAATTAATCTGCTCAAAGTCAAATAATCTGCTTAAGGACACAGGTAGTGAGAGGACTCAGCTTCAAATGAATGTTTTCTGAGTCTGAAACTTAAACCCTTTCACTCTGTTCATGGTAATTCAATCATGTCTCTTAATCCCAATTTCTTAGTTCTGAAATTACAAATTACAGTGTTAACTATTTTTCATAAGCCCAAAAATTCTAAGTAACTTGTCATCCCCAAACTTGGAGACCACTGAGGACAAAGATTGTTTCATTCAGTTGTTAGAGCAATGCTGGAAACATAGTAGACACTCAGTAAATGTTTGGTTAAAAATGATGATTACTCTGGAGCAAACAACAAACTAGGAAAATTAATGAATATCATCTGGAGCAAACAACAAACTAGGAAAATTAATGAATATATCATTTTATTAATCTTATAAATTGTTGATCATCTAAATAAATTCACTGAGATAATTGCAATACTCTCTACTTCATGTAGCAAATTTTTATATGATTAAACAATAACTTTAAAAATGCAGTTATTTTCATAAGCTTATTTCTTGCTGTGGACATTGTAAACTATTGGCATATTGACTTTGATTCTATGATGAATTTTGGAAATGAGAAAACTAAGTTAATTCAAATTCTTTCTCACTTGAAAAGTCATTATTCCCAAGATCTATGCTAGAAAACAAGTTACAGTATACTTGGAGCTGTTTTCCTCATTTAGATTTGAATTGTCTAAGGTTATTTCATTTCTCAGAAAAGTTTTGTGATACACACAGGTTCATACCAGATTAGAATATGGTGATTTTGATACAGGGTGGTGATGCAGTTAAAAACTGTATTGGTGCCAAAATACCCTGATGTGTGGAGTCTGAAAGACAATGGGAAGCAAGAAATGGGGAGATTAAAAGCAAAAAGTAAAGAGAGAAAAAAAAGGAAAGGAGGAGACAAGAATGGAGGACTGAGGGAATAGACCCCTGGAAGAGTGAACTGGTAGTGGCAAGGAACCATGGAGGCTGGCAGAAGAGTAGTTGTTATGGAAAGTGTGGCATCGCAGCAAGGTGGCATAGTGAGCTGGTACCTGGAGACAGTCAGGGATTTAGAAAGCTGACTTGTGCATCAGCAATTGTGGAAGAAATTCGAAGAAACTTGGAGAAGCGGAACAGCACAGAACACTGGAGAAGAAGTGAAGAGAAGACATTGGACAAAGACTAGGCTTTGTAGTGCCTGCCTCAGTTTTGGAGGGGCAAAGGGAAACATCTTGGACATGTGTCCTTGGGACTTTTGGTGACTGGGGTAAGATAACTGGCCACTTGTGGCTTTGAGGAGTTTTTGTTTTCCTGGTTAATTTCCCTTGGTAATAAAACCCTGTTGTTGAACTGCATTTGAGTGGCAACTGCTATGCGTGTGTGAAAATAGTTGGGTGGCAGATGCTGCATTTTAAGAGTTTTTTTTTTTTTCCTGTGGCTTGTTGGTTGGTGGTTTCTGCCTCTTTCCAACTGAGATCAACTCGGCCCTTTGGCCATTTTAAATAGCACTTTAGGTTTGTACACTTAGGGATAATGAATTAGAGTTTTATTCTGAGTTTCAGTTCTGGAGTTCTACAAGAAACAATCTACACTAAGTGCTAAACAGCATCTTAAGAAAAGTTTCCCAAAACCTTTAGGGTTAAAAATAAACCCCTCATTCACCTTTTTTCACTTGAACAAAAGTCACAGCTATTTTTCTTTTTAAATACTTGAGTCCAGGTTGGGAATATAAAAAGATTTCAAACTAAGTTACCCAGCATACATTTAAGTCGCTGGCATCTGATAAACAAAATGGTGGTAGATAGAAAAAAGAACATTTGTGTCAGACACAATGCAAACCCTGTTCTTGCTTGGTAATGGAAACTTGACTTTAGCTGGTGTTACAGTCATACAAAAAAGAAAAGCTTTTTTTGTAGTTAGATATATTATTGTGACTCAGTTCTAATCAATGAGATGTTAGGAGAATTGTTTTGTTTTTTTGAATTTCCTGAATGATGACATGTAGCTTTCTTTATCTCTATCTGCTTCATTTGGGCTGAAAATATAACATAATGGCTGGAGTGCCAGCAATGGTTTTGGACCATTAGCCTGAAAACATGTGCTGAGGGTGGCAAAACAAGAGGGTGAAAAGATTCTGTGTTCTTCATGACTGTAGATCTACCTCACCAATCCTGAGCTGTTTACTTCCAAACTCCATTTTTACAAGAGAAATGAATTTATATCATGTTTAAGTCATTATTGATTATGACTTCCCATTTTTCTCATCTGTCTATAATTCCAAGAGACAGAAGGATCTATAAAGATAATCATATATTGCCTTCTCTGAGGCTGTGTAAAAAGAGGATTTGACTTGATCCCTATGCTCTTCATTTTCTACTTCTCTCTCCAATATTATCCTATTTATATTTGGCCTATGGAAGTCAAAGACACCTTGAGAACAGGGAACGTGTCAATTAACCCCAGTTAATAAATATAATAACAATTTTGCAAATAATATGATTAAATTTCCCTTTGATAGCCTAACTATCTGGATTTTATTCTGGACATATTCTGGATTTTATTCTATGACATTAGTTTAAACTATTTCTCTGTACCTTACACAGTTTATTAACTGTATACCTTTAAGTGCCCTTTAAACCTTTTCATAGAGTGACAAGAAAGGTAAACTAGATAAATGTGCTTTTTAATCTCAACCTCAAATGGATTTCATATTACATGACATTGAAGAGTACCGCACAGTTCTTCCCCCAGAAAGCCCATTTTTTTAAATGACCCATCACTTTCAGAATCTTATTGACAATATTCTTATTTATAATTTCATATTGAGTTCTAAGTTCTAAATTTATGCAAGTAATTTCTTTCCAAGTTTATTTTTACCTTTGAGGACATAGTTTACACATTTAATAATGAATAATTATTAATGAGGTAGATAACAGTTGAAGGTGGAAGGAGAAAGAAAATAAAAGAAAACTTAGATTTTAACACAGAAGAAAAGTTATTGAAGTGCACGTTGAAAATTTTAGCAAAGTAGACTTGTACAAGGAATACCAAAAGATTTTTAATCAGCATAACAAAAACCTGGCAAAACTAATGGCAGACTTCCTTATGATGTAATAGGATAATTTTGTCTTCATAATTACCAAATTGGTGTTGTTAAAATAACACATGGAAAAGTATGTTCAACTGTTCTTCCAATAGGAACAATGTGCATGATTCAGCCTGTGAACAATGGCAGCCTATGATGACCTTGGGGAAATACACACAATTGCCAAATCATACAGCTTGATACCAAAAAGTGAAGTTTTCTACCCACTACAGACTTATGTTTCTAAAAAATTATTTTAAGATGTCTTTCTTTAATCTGCAGTGCAGTGCAATATAAGTATCACTAGGTTCAAGATCAGAAGACTAGACTTTGATTCCAGGCCCTACCACTGAAGACTTGGTGGGTCACACATTACCCAGTGTCAGTTTCCTCATCTGCAAATGGAGATTAACAATACTTGTACTATTTGCCTCACATAATTATAAAGTTCAGATGATGTGCATGTATTAACAATCTGTATATTATAAAAGATAAGTATTGTATTCTTTCAGGCTTTTCTAACTACACTTTCAGACCTTTTTATGTCATTTCTATTTTCCTGAATATTTATTACTATCAGAAGCTGCCAGCTGAAACCAGACAGGACTCATAACTGTGCAATGAAAAAAAAAACCTTCATTTTACTGTTTTATCTAGCTTCAAAACACTAAAAACAAAACTAACATAATAAATGTCCAAAAAAGCAAAAAGCAACTTCTTCACTTGCTCAATGTACATTAAAAAACATTGCTTAAAAGTTACCTACCACCAATGTATGAGTAAATCCCCTGCTCACCATTATGTCACAAAAACTGTTTTACCCAAATTTTATTACTTTAGCTATTAGTCTTCCCTAGTTAATTAGTAAAACATTCTCTTAGCCACCATTTTTTCCACTTGCCTAAACCCTTTAAAAAACCTAATAATTTACCTTAAAATTACTATCAGCCATGCTTCTAATAGCCCACAGTCTTTAACCATGTCAATCTCTCTCATTCATCCTTTCTCACAACCCTGCTCCTGGCTCTTTACATATTACAATTCAATCTAGAAATCTTTCAATTAACTTTTTCAAGAATAAACCAATTAATCACTTCCAACTCTTTGTTTGTAAATTGTGATTTGGACTAGACTGATAAGTCAAAGTTTCATTAACAGCAGAAAAAGGCTTAATTTATTATTCAGTCTATTCAATTATTCAAATTAAGATGGACAAATTAAATGAACAAAAGTGGGTTTGCCCTTGGTTGAGATGGTTGAAGCTAGAATGAGAATAACTCAAGATGGTCTAATTAGTCTTTTCCTCCAACTCAAATACACTCCTCCCACTCAACCCAAATACATTTAGGTTGCCACTGACTTCCCCCTCAACAAACCTCAGACCTTTACTACTGACTATCTTGAATGTGGATGTTATGATACCAGTCCTTATGTTTCTACGATTCTTTAAGAAAAACTCTCTTCTAATACAAAGGGGAAAATAAATGTTTTGGTTAGCTCATTATGGGTAAAGATGTGCCTGGTCTACTCAACGATTTTAAATATTAGCTAAACCAACTGTTCACCACCTGAGTCATTCTGAACATCTGTCAGCTAACCAACAAATCTGTTGAAACATAACTAATTCAGTCTAAGCAGATAAGTATCAAACTCCTTGAAATGGATTATGTCTTTAAGAAGCTACATGAAATAGCAATCCTCACAGAGCAGAACATTCTACTGGAAGCTCAAAAAGTATTGCATGGGCAACCTTCCAAGTTTTTCTACACTAAATATACAGCAATACTATATGCTCTCCAAAACTATTTTCATTAAGACTCAGAAATGAAGAAGCTACTTATCTCAAAGCAAGTAAGTAAATGCCATTTTTCAGTGACCCCCAAATACGAATGGTCGCTTAGGAAAGTTGGCTTTAAGATGCACAGATCATAAAACTCATATAGTGTCAGACATGGAAATCATGCAAGATAACTAGTGACAAATTTGAAATTCAGATACACATTCAGTCTCTAAGGTTGGAAATCTATTCAACTTTCATTAAAAAAACATTGTCAGGTGGTAAGGAGAGAAAGACAAATAAAAAAACATGATCCATGCCCAAGTAATAGAAGATAGACAAATGAGTTAACAAATGCAGTAAGGTTTGTTGAAGAACTGGGACTCAAACTTTGTCCAAGTTCTTAAACCAGTGTCTGTTGAACCACCTACATTGTTTTTCAAATTAAAAAACTTGAAAAATTAGTTGTGAGGAGCTTTATTCAAATGAATCCACATTTATATATTGTCAACTAACTGTAAGCCTTTGGGAGTCCACACATTTTCCTTCATAGCCTATAACTAACAAAGAGGATTCTATGTTTATGTGAAAAAAAATCTTACAAATTTTCACTAATAGTTATAAGGACTTCTAGAACACTAAGGAAATCATGAATGGAAAAGTCCTATCAGACAAATATTCAGCATGGTCTTTTGCTACAACTTTTGAAGAAATTGCCATCAAGGTCCAAGTAATGAAAAACTCCATTAACTATTGCATACACTTCAACCAACTTAATCATAACAAGGAGATTCTAATTACCTGTCCTCATAGGTTTACTATTTTTCTTTACAAAATACTAAAGAAACAATAAAGTTTTCAAAGATCTGTGATATTATCTAAAAAGAAAACAAAAGCCAAAAACAAAAGCTATGGTTCTCTGTTATAAAAATCTCATATTTTCATACTGGTAAGATTCTAACATGAATCCACTTACCTTTTAACTCTTCTAGTATTTATTAAGTGACTTCTACATGAATATACTGGAGTTACATTCTGATCCAGGGATTACATGAAATACCAAAGACATAAAGTAGTATTTCTCAAGGTGTAGTGTAAGGACCAGCCTGGATCAGAATCACCTGGAGAACTTACTAAAAATATAACTTCCTAGATACAGCTAGTATAGCTTTCCTCTCTTGGTTATAATTCTCTGTTTCAATCAGCAGAAATCAGGTTGGGCTACCTTAGACAAAGAAGGAACTGACTGGAAGTATGTCAGGGGCTCACAGAATTAATCAGACTGGAACCACAATGAAACTGAGGCTGCAGGAACAACGTGGACTGCCTGCTGACATTGGTGCTATCCCCAGTTCTGTTATGCAACACTGCTCTAGATTTGAAGTTCTAAACAAGAGCTTTTAAGTGATGGAGCATAAGGTCCAGAACCAAGAGACTCTTCCAAAGACTTCACAAAAAGAGCTTCCTTCCTCAAAAGGGAAATTAGGATTAAAGTGAAGTTAAATGCTAGTTAGTAAAAACTGACAAATGCCTGGTAATCTGTTAGGTCAGAATCTCTGAGGGTTAGGCTGGAGGGTGGGGATTCTGAATTTTACAGTTTCCTCTCTTTCTTTTTAAAATTGATTATATATATTTTTCTTACATATATCCCAAAGTTTTCCCATTCCCATGCCATCTGTGAACCATCATCCTGATCACTTGTGCTCATTCCTCCCCTGATTTTGCTCTCTCCCTCCTCTCTTGCTGTATGCTTTAGTTATATTATCAGTTTGTTAGTTTTAACTTTATCTTTTCCTTTTGTTTGCTTTCACTATATTCCACATATATGGGAGACCATCTCGTATTTATCTTTTTCTTTCTGGTTTATTTCAGCTGGCATGATTCCTTTTAGTTCCATCCATGTTGCTGCAAATGGCTGAATAATATTCTACTGTGTAAATATACCACAACTTTTTGAATCACTCATCTGTAAAAACTAGTTTTTCTGAAGATAATTTAAAGAATCCTGAAGTTTGAAAGATACTGATATAAAGGATAGATTTATACCCTAGAACAGATTTAATTCTTATGAGAAAGCAGATGCTTTACTTAAGAAACTGAAGGGTAATTCCAAGGTCCTGACTAGCTATTGTCTTCCTTTAGATATTGCCTTTTTGTACCTACCTCTTGCCCTCAACAAACATCTATCAGCCAAAAATGAGCACTTTGTTAAAACAGAATTTATATTTGTGGCCAATCTTAATAAAATATGAATGCTCACTCATTTTTATAGAAAAATGCAAAGATGCACAAAAACCAGTTTGGAGAACCACATATCAAAATACAAACAATGAAAAAGAAATCCAATCATTCCAGGAATCATATAAAAATGCATAGCAATAATAGAGAATATATGTACACTAAAACTAGCTAAAATCATTTATTTTAAACTCCATGTATACTTTCTATATCTTCCAATTTTTCTGAAATGTAAAAAATACATCCTAATTCATTTCATTGGGAGTATAAATTGATTGTTATTAACAATAATCTTCAGACTTTTATAAGGCTGCCAGTTTCAGACTTTTCCAACACAATATATGACAATTTTTTTAATTACACAAATTTTCATCAATGACTCTTGGTATGGCCCTTCCTTCAAAAGAATGTCAAATTACGAAAAGAGTTTAGCAATAAAACTCTATGGTAGAATTAATGATGAATATTTATTTATATTTACTCATTTTTAACCAATATTTGAGTGCCTTTTTCATATATAGTTTACGTATAGGAAAAAAATGTAGAAGTATACTAGCCAAGGAAAAAAGAAAAGTATAATAGGAATAACTAACAAATAATATGAAAGCAATTTATTAACAAATATGTAACAGTATAAATCTAGAATCTAGATAGTGTCTAATGGCTGATTTAATAACCTCAAAACAACTAGTGGGTGAGAGCAAGATAAGTACCAGCTTTTTGCCTGTTGCATTGATATTAGGCAATAATTAATGAGAGAGAAGACCTACGACAGTTCTGAAACAGAACATTAACTCCTGTATGATAGCTCTGGTCAGGGCAACCAACAACAGCCCTATTCTTTTTAACAGAAAAGTATCTTCCAGTCACCCATAATTGCCATTCTTTTACCTGATCACAAAGCTGAAATGCAAACTTAAGAACAGTGAGTCAACGCAGAGTTAGTAAATATGTTCAAGCAATTAGGTAGGGAGCTGACTCCTTAGCAAGTGCTTAGTAAATATTCCTTATTTAATAGTTATTTATTTGACAGGGCTGCTACTGCTGCATTGATCTACTCCTCACTTTTTTGCATGCTTTGCTCCTTATTTTTTCATTCCTCTTGGTCCTTGCTGCATACAGCATAAGGAGAATAAACACCATAGATAATGTCATCTTTGACCAAAATACTATTGTCTATTTGGATGCCAAACATTTAAAAATATGAAGGCATCCAAACATATGAAAAATATAACCTAAATCATGTGCTTAGCTAGATGTTCCTCCAAAAAAAATAAGAATGCATAAAAAGTAATCTGGGTTCAATCAATAAGGGATGCTTGTGCTGTTTTTATGCATAATATTTCACGTTGTATCTCTGTAATGCTTAGAGAGATTTACAAAAAGCATATTAAAATGCAGCTAAATAATTAACTCACAAGTCAAGTCTTGTAGGTGTAGACCATTATTATAATGTAATAGTTAATAATTATTATAATAAACATATATGTAGTGTTGTACATTATCAAAGTGCTTTGCAGTATCCTAAGTTCTTGGCTTGCTGGTACTAAATTAGCTAATGCCAAAAGTAGTATCATTTTTATTAAACTAATGACATGAAGGTTTTTTTTTGAGACTAGGTCTTGCTATTTTTGCCCATGGAACCGCAGGCTCACGTTGCCCGGGGTACCACAGAATCAAGCAATCCCCAGCTTCAGCTTCCCAGGTAGCTGAGATTACAGGTGCTAGCCACCACACCTAGCTATTTTTTGGAACTAGATCTCGCTATCGGCCCTAGGCGGGACTCAAACCACCATCCCTAGCCTTGGCCACTTCATAGGCTGAAGGCTACAGGCATGAACCACCGTGCCCGGCAAGAAGAAAGTTTGACAATTTTTTTGTGGTACTTAAAGAGAAAAATTGCCAAGATGAGGAAACAATCCAAATGCCCCAAACTGATGAATGGTTGAAAAGATGTGGCATATTTACACAATGGAATATTACTCTGCAATCAATGCTGACAAATATGGGGCTTTTGTGATGATGTGGATGACCTAGAGGGAATTATATTAGCAGAAATAAGTCAAAAAGAAAAATACAGGAACCATATGCTCTCACTCACCTATATATGGGATATAGCAATAATGAACAAAAGGTCAAGAAAAAATCCAAAATAAGCTGACAGTGGAGCTGGGGCAGGCTGCTAGGGGAAGGGCAGGGATGAGGGAGAAATTGGGGAAAGGAGGAGCACAGGAAGATTGAGAGAAGGACTCTCAGGCAATAGGGTGGAGGGAGAACCACAGGGAATACAATGATGCAATATGACAACAAAATAATAAAAAATTAAAAAAAAAACTTGAAAGGCTTAGCAAACAAAACCTTCAATCTTTTGATGCAGAAAGGAGACAGAGTTCGTGAAAAGGTGGAAAATATCAGCCTGTTGTTACTAAAATTAATACTTGCTACAGTTAGTTTCTGGTATAGGTCTGGATGTAGATAGATAATGATAATTACTTGCAGTTTTTTATTAGATGTTACTATTTCCTTGATTTAGAAAAATTCTACTTCTTGATTTATTTCTAACAATGTCATAATATTTCTACAATGATAATATTTACAATATATTAAGTATATATAATACCTATAAAGTCAGGGGAGGTGGTCATGGAAATAGGTTAATGTGTGTTATGTTGGGGAGATTGTAGGTAATATTTATATATAGGTTATATTACAATTTGATGATGAATTTGTCTCAAAAGCAATTCCAAAAAGTTAACAGCCATCAACTAATAAAAGGATAGTGATAGGAATGAGATTTTCTAATGAAAGAACATATGAAAAAAAGTTAATATTCTGAAAGGATCTTATTATAAAGTAACATGAAAAACCATATAAATTCTAATCTAATAGATAAGATGGGCCAGAAATTAATTCAAAATTTTGTATGAGAAAAGCAAAATAATATCCCAAAATAATATTCCAGGGAGTGGGTGGGAGATTAAAGGATGGTTATGGCTTTCACCTTAAAGCGCAATTTGCATGTGAGGAATCATCCTAGGAATTATATACTCTAGGACCTAAAACACTAAGATATCCCACTACATTGTTAGCCTAGAAAGTACATGTCAATATTTGGTATGTGTGTTATTTGATGATTAGTTTGACTCTTTCTGACCCCAAGATATTATCATTTGGGTCACTATTATAATAGACCAAAGAACACATTTACTTGTATTAGTTGATTTGACTATTTGTACTTTAGAAAGAAGGATGACCAGAAGACTTGAGACCTTCAGTGAACTGCAGAAATGTGAAGAGTGTTTTACCTGATTACATCATGTGTGCTTTTTACTCCTTTCTTTTCTATTATCACTATTTTTTCTGTTTTTTTTGCATGCATCTCTCTGTCTCTTCTCTTTTTCTCCTGTCTCTTTCTCTCCCCCTTTTCCCCTCTTCCCCTCTTGTCCATTAACTTCCATTTATATCTTTCCTCTATTCCTTTCACTCTCAATCCCATTCTTGAAACCAAGCATAATAGGGAAATTAAATAGAGAATATTTTAACTATTTCTATTTGTAGACTATAATTCTATATTTGTAATTCTACCACAATTCCATATTTGTAATTTTAAAAAATAAACCTTATTAGCATAGCATTGGTTTACAATGCCAGATAAGTCACAGGCATGCAATGTCACATCTTGATATGTATATGTATCTCACCAAATACATGAATATACATATACATATGTATGTGTATATTCACCAAAGTTCTAGTGTCATTTACAATATCAGACTGACCCTGCCAAAACATGCTTCCTACTTTCCTTTCCCTTGGATAACCACCATGTTTTTCTCAGTGGTAGAGTTATTTTTGTGGTGTCTTGTTAGTTCATTTGTTTTGTTTATATCCCACATATGATTGAAAGATAATTTGGCAATTGTCTTTTTAGTTTCTGGCTTATTTCACTTAGCATAATTACCTCAATTTTCACCCAGTTGTTGCCAAGGCAAGATTTCATCTTTTTAATTGAGTTGAGTACTCTAGTTGAGTACTCTAGTGACTAAATATCACATCTTTATCCAGTCATCCATCTATGAACATTTAGGTTTGGCTCAATATCTTGGTTATTGAGAATAACGCTATGAACAAAATGGTGCACAATTCTTTTTAAGTTATGTTTCTGTAGTCCTTCATTTTAAAGTCATATAATTACTTGTTTTTTAACAAGAAAATTTGTGCAGAAACAAGATGGTGGAGATGGGAGTGACCCGAGAGCTCAGCCTCACAGGCACAGGAGTGAAGCTACCCTCGAGAAACTGTAGAACCTCAAAAGCAGGATGTGGAAGAGTTAAACCCAGGTCTATTCCTTGTGGTTATGAGTGGGTCAGGCTAAAATATTCAAGTAATGCCTCAATTGTGGCAACAAAAAGCTGCTCCTGGGTGTTATGAGGTTCTTGCACATGTTCTAGGGGTTGTGAAGGATATGTGCAAAGTGGTGCCCAAGGGACACAAGAACAAGCAGAAATCCAAGCCAGGACAAAGAACTGCTAAGTCTTTAAGTTGTTCCCATGCTGGGAACTCTGTCATCTTGGCTTTGTGCAATTATGGCTGGCAATTAGAGAATGGGACTTCCTCCTCCTGTGAAGACTGGAGCTTTCTGACTGGGTAAGAAAGTTCTGTGTGTTTCTTAAACAAAAAAATTCTTCAAAAATACATAAATTTTTCTTCTGAGAGGATTTTTATTTCTTTATGTAAGCAGTGGGTTTTCATTAGCAAATGTTTCTTAATAAAGGACTATATTTGATACTCTATGAATGTCATGTTTTTAATCAATTTAAAAATACATATCTAACACTTCATGGAGAGACTTCTAAAGACTGCTATTTGACAGTGCTTTGTTGTATAAATATACAGAATATGGCAAATTTAATTATCTTATAGAACATAAATTACTGTGATATTTTGTCTATATTGAATTTATATTAGTTGCATCAATTTTTCTAAGCTGGAAATAGATTTTGAGGATCTGTATATAAAATAAGAAAGTTAAAGAAAGGCCCAGTTCTCAAGGGCAGAAAACTTTGTTACAAAAAGTGGTGTGATTCTTCTAGATGTTTGCTACCTTGACACTTAACACACCTGATATTAGGAGCTAAACCCATTATTCCTTGAGATTGTCCCAATAGCTCTTAAGAACTATGAATCTATGAATTATAATCTAACGAGAAGGGAAAATAAAACTTTTCTCTTTAGTCTGTATCTAAGAAATATTTTCCAACTAGGCTATTCTTATAATTTCTTGAAGTCATGCCATAATTTATCCACATGCCAAATGGAAATGCTGGTTCTCAGCTAAATATAATTCTGTTCAGGGAAACTACCTCTTCTACCAACCACAACTATCCAGACACATTTGGAATGTAAGAATATAGTATAGGTGTCCAAGGACTGCCCACCATGGCCCACTCCAGTCCCTGATTCAACCTTTAGGAAGAACTGCAAATTAATTCCAAGTACGCTAGAACTCAGACAAGTGTCTGATCCGTTTTCTTACAGATCTCTAATCTAGTCAACCAGTTCGTTGTGCTTTATAAGAGGAGAGAATGGATCATATCATAATCAAGCAATCTAACCTTTCCTTTGTATATGACTATCTCATACCTTTACCATACCACACTTAACAAATCCAAAGAACCAAATCTCAAACACATGTTCTACTTCTATTCTCTGTCTCAATAAATGATACTACCATGTGCCCAGGAGTTTAAGCTGAAATGAACACATTTTATTTCACACTTTACCTCACTTCTAAGTATTCAATTCATTGAATTATGGAAATTTTGAAAAAAAAATCTTCCAAAATAAATCTTGAATTTCACCATCTTTGCTATTATCATTCTACCTCAAGCCACTATCACTAGTCATTTGGATTAATACAAAAGCTTCCTAACTGTTTTTACTGTTGCTACTCTATCCAGTAGATAGAACCATTTTAAAAAAATAGAAATTAGTATATATCTCTTCTTGACTAAGTCAAGTGTTTATGGATTCTATTATTATAAATAGAACACAGCCAATAGTCTTACAATACCTTGTAAGATCCCACAAAACTTGACCTCTTGCCTTGCCTACAGTGTCATCTCCTACCTCTCATCTTTGTTCAAATAATCACAATCACATCATTCTTTCCTTTCATCTCATGAACCTGTGCATGAGAGCCTTTGAACACGTAACTAAAGCCCCTTGTATACTTGGTACTTTTGAATGGTTGTTTCCTCTGACTGGTGTGCTTTTCTCCAGGCCTTCTTATAGCTACCTATTCATAGTCTAGGTTTCATTTTTGTTATGTGTATCTCAAAGTTGCCTTCCCATCTCTTCTATTTATTCATTAGACTTGTTGGGGGGACTTGATTTTTAAAACTATGCACATCAATTATTTTTATTTTTGATTAGGTTAAAAATAAAGATATAATTAAGGCAAAGATAAAAATAAATATAAATAAATAAAAGAAGCTCTCTAGTCACTATATGTCACTGTGTTTCCTTCACTGCAGACATCATTATTAAAAATTATTTTTTTATTTATGTGTTTACTTGCTTGTTTACTTGTGTTATTTGTTTCAGTGACCCCTCTCTGTCACATAAACTATTGTATCTTAGCAGCCACTAGGTCTTTCGTACTTTGTAAACTTTCATAAAATATTTATTGTATCAGCCACATAGCAGGGAAGTTTCCCGTTAACTGAGAATGGCCATACACTTTCAGTTGAAAAGTGCTTTAATGAAATATTTTGTTCAAGTTTACTTCTGTTTGTATATTAAAATGCTATTGCCAACACTCATACATATGGAATTGTTCCTTGATACAAATGACAAATTGTCAACATACCTATAAAGCTTATATAGAAGATGGCAAATAGTATCTCTACCCATTTGGCCTGTCAATAAAATGATTCAATGTAAAATATTGAAAGGCAGGCTTAATGCTGATTTGTATCTTATAGCTAAAATCTGAGTTCTGCTTTCTAGACACTGGTAAACTGTGTGGAAGCTAATGCTAGATATGAAGCCAGAATTCATGATTGCTTTAGGCTTGTTTACAGTACAAAGAGAAAGGAAAAATAGACAGGAGAAGAGTTGCCAAGAGATTCCAAATAGGGTACAAGGTAATGCGGAAGTGGTTAAGGCAAGTAATTGTGAATTTTGGCTCTGAAAAATAAGAATTCTCATTACTTGTGTGTGCATGACAGGCCAGGTATTATCTATAATCTTTATAGGAACAATACTTGTATATATTGTTTCCCTAGTTTACATATGAGTAAATGAAAGCCCAGGGAGATAAAATGACTTGCCAAAGCTGTGTGAAAAGTGGAGCAGCAACTTACACTACATTTGCCCAGTCTCCAAACTGATAAGCATTCCATGCACCACACTTTTTTCTCTGTGATGATGCACTGTATTTATTACTGTGATTCCTGGCTCCAAGTTAGTACCTGGAATGGCACCTAATGGAACCATGCCAAGTTGGACATAAACTTAGTCTGCTGCCCATAGAGAGGTCATCTAAAAGAAATATCCTAAACTGAACTGGGTCCATGTTTGCTGGCTATGCAGGTTTCATACCATGTGCTCACTCCTCTTCCTCTTCAGTTTCTTTCTCCGCACCATCCTGAAGTTCACCAATATGTTTTTACACTGGAGAAAACATCTTCCAGGTGCTAATAATAAAGTTACTCTGGACATGGTGTGAGGGTAAATAACAGATCAGCCAAATTACCTCTAGGAGCCCAGGCAGACTTAGGCCATGTGATCTGAAGAGCTAAAGTGTGCAATCCACACAGAAAGAAGTGGGTAAGCTACAAAGCTGAATAGGAGAAGAAATATAAGAAAAAAAATTTCTCTTGGAGATGAACTAGTTTTGGGACTAAGTCTCTGAGGGAAGAGTGGTGACTCCATCTCTCTCCAGAGGGAGAGAAAAACATGTTACAGAAGAAAGGGGAGGCATCAATGACTATTAGGTATCTTCTACCTCTGAGTTTTTTACCTCTAAGCTTTATGAAGATGAATGAAGCAGTTTTAAATGGAGGGGTAAATAATTAAAAATAATAAAAAAATAAAAGAGCTGACTTGGGAACTGCAAAGAAAGGAGAAGGATGGAGTCTTTGGACCCTCAGGTTGAATAACAAAAAGAATGTTTTCTGAGTGGGAGATACAAAGACATGCAGTTGAGTTGTTGTTTTTTTTAATACTTTTTTTTTTTGAAATATCATTGGTTCACATGATTGTTAGAATTTTGGGAGGATTAGATCTTCTCTTTAGGTATAATCCTTGTATCATAACCACAATTGAGGTCCTCATATTCCTCCACCATAGATTCAGAGCTTAGTCTCTGCCACCTGCTAGTTGTATGAACCTGAGAAAAATATAGCCTTTCTAAGTTACAAAATAGGGTCAATACCCTATTGTATATGTTTATTTCTCATTAAAAAATAAGGATGACACCATTTCAAAACGTTCTTGTGAAGATTAAATGAGCTACTTATGTAAAGACACTAGTCTACAGCAAACAATGGATAAATGACAGTAATTATGGTCATGGCTTTGTGTGGAGGGGAAAATACAGTTGGGTCACTATTACTGGATCAAATGGTGGGGATATGTCTTTCCTTTAAAATTAACAATGCTGTCTTGTTTGCTTAAAGATTTGCTTTCTTGCTATCTAACGTCTCTTCTGACTTGATTTTTTGGCTTACAAGGAAGATGAAGCCCAAATATGATAGTTACCACCCTTACTTCTTGGCACACTTGCTAACAAGCAACTCATCCAACACTGGTACTCCAGTCATTTTGAGGATAAAGCCTTCTCCCTGTCAAAGGGTATCATACTCCAAAGATAGCACCATGTCACTGTACATTCATTCAATCACTTATGTTTTACCTAGTTCAACTTTTAGATATGAGAAAATAGAGACTTGGTGAAGTGAAGCAACATGACCAAGGCAACATAAATAAGTGGGTGGTGTAGCAGGGATACACACATGCCTCTAAGTCTGGGTCTCTTTTATACCACAAAGTTGTGTAAAGGATGTGAGCAAATAGCACATTAGAAAGGCAGTTGCTTCCAATCATAAACACTGAATGGGAAGGAGCTTTCAGATTGCCTAATACTGTGGTTTTAGACTTTTTCCAAGACATCCAGTAAGTGGTAGGCAGAGCCAGGCAGGAGGTGGGACTGTAAGCAGACTGACTTTGATCAAGTAAAGTGGCTATATGAAAATGTACAAAGATGTTTAAAACAGTAAAACTTGCCTTGAAAAAACAAGGAAGTTTGAAATTTCTGGATTCACTTATACAGTTTCATATCTCCAAAAAAGATATTGAGGCTCAGTCTGGCTAAGCAGTTTGTTCAACTCTCAAGACCAGTTAAGTTACAGAGGCATTTCTGTGAAAAAAGCGTGAGCCCTCCTCCTACTTAGATGCAGCTGCCTTGGTGTGATGTGAAGTAGACTTCCTGAGCTGGGAAACCACTGAGGACTAATGACAGAGTTAAGCAGCCCCTATACAACATGGAATATGGGTGGATTTGCCTCTGTTGCTTCTGCAGCCTAAGTCGGCCCCTTGAAGACACATAGAAGAGAGACATGGAAAGAATCTTGGACAACATGGATGGAACTAGAAAGACTCATATTAGCAGAAATAAGTCAAAAAGAAAAAGAGAAATACAGGATGGTCTCACTTATATGGTGGATATAGGGAAAACCAAACAAACGAATAAGAAAAAATAAAAACAACCAGTGGGACTGAACAATGGAGTGAGAGAGGAGGAGGGGGAAGAAGACGGGGGAGGGAAGACCACAAAAGATCAGGATGGTTAACAGGTGTTAGTGCAAAAGCCCTGGGGTACACAATAATGCAATAATGTAATATAAATATAAATACACAAATATGCAAATTTTTAAAAAATTTAAATTAAATTAAAGAAAAAAAAATGAACAACCATCACAGAGATAGTTAACATTCTCTGTGGATATCTCTTCTATCTTATTCCCCATTATACATTCCCAGAAATTATAATTAGTACACTGGATTTGATGTTTGTCATTCCAATGGTATTTGAAACTCTAAAATCACACATCAGTAAATAATATATTATTTTGCATGGCCATATTTTCATAATTATGGTATTGTAATATGTATACCTATCTATACAACTTGCTTTCTTCCCACAAAAAAATTCCCAAAATTATTAAAAAAAAAACTCATCTCCTAACTATGATATTGGAGAACATCCCATTTGTTACTTCTATAATTGTATCCAAATTACATGTTGTCTTAAAATTTTAAAACTTGTAATATTTGTCATAATGATATCTTGTTGTATCCTAATTTGCATACTGATATCTTGTTGTATCCTAATTTTCTTTTATTTATACATTCTAAGCCTGAAATAAACTGTATATTTTAAAATAAATTTTAAAAAAATTAAATGCTAAATTTAATTTTAACATTAAAAAAAAAGACTCTTAAAAAATTTGTGTGAGATACAGGTGGGGAGGATATTCTTTGGCAGAGAGACAGTGACAGTCATTGTCCTGACTTCATGGAGGATTATTTGGTAAATCTGAATTCTGAATTTCTCCTTCAATCTCAGTTCTCTGTGATTTCCCTAAGCCCCCTTCTTGTTGTTCCTCACTGGAAGGTACCTTGTGACACCCAGTTTCAAGCCAATTCTGTTTCACTGAGCATTTGCATATGAGAGGATGGGTAATTTGGTGGGTTTTACTTATAAATTATTGCAACAATTCTTTCTTCTCTTCTTTCTCTATGCATACCAATTCTTTATATATATAATTAATTTTATTACACACACACACACGCAAATTTCCATCATTGTCTACCCTGAGGTTCTCCCACCACCTTGTCACCCATAAACCATCATCTTAACTTCCTATATCCCTCCTTCCCCCAATTGTAACCTTGCTCTATATGCACACCAATTCTATCAAAAGTCTTTCACACTATGAGTATTCTTTCTTTGTTAATGACTGGATCCTTTTTAGAGCATGGACTCCTCAACAGTTTGGGGTCCTTGGGTGTACGTTTGTTACAAGCTAATAGTCAGGAGAAGTGTTTGGGCAAAGGAACTAGTCCTCAACAGCTGCATATTTGATAAGAATGTCATAAATACCATCATTGTCCAAATATTTTTCTTTCCTCAAGCAAGTCACTTACTCTTGACAAGCAAGTCACTGAGCAGAAATTAACCCTGGAGTTAGATTCTGGTAGGGTCTCTATGTGGCAATGGATCATCCATTTATCTCTGAACCCCCAGCATTTCCTTAGGTAAAATGATATAATAATTCTTATTTAGGTAGCACTCAGTTGGGCTGTGATCACTGTGAAACAAAACAAAACAAAACAAAAAACATAGGAAGTTCACAGAGTTTTTCTAGAGGAGACTCAGCAAGTTCTACAACTTATTTACAAATGCCTGCCAAGTGTGTCTTTGCTTCTAAGCTGATCTCTGCAATTTCCACCCTGTGTTTGTTCCTCATTTTAGAGGGCAATGTATTTTCTTTTTGTAACCATTTCAAGTACTACCAGTTTATGAAATAGCCTCAACAACTTCTTATCTCATTGACTTTCTGATAAGACTGTAATTTCTTACTACTTGTGAATGGAATGTGAATCTTTTAAGGTTAAACACCTTTCATTCTATAAGTTGTAGAAGTAGCTATTACTGCTGGACTCAGAGAGCCTGGAGAACACAGAGCCAAGTGATGTTAAAGGGTCTGTGTCCAGATTACAAAGTTGGAACCTTCCCACCCAACTGGCAATTTCTCCTGCTTCAACAAAGAATTCTAAGCAAGTATGATCACAGACCTTCAGACTACATCTTGAAAGCACTGTAATTTATAAGTGACCTGGGCCAAGATCTTAATCCCTTTGAGCTTATTTTCTTACTTGTACTGGATAGCTATCACCTTTTCTTTCCACCTTATTGGGCCATTAGGATCAAAGACAGAAGTTGAGGTGACATGTTTCTAAACTGTAAAGTATATATATACTAACTAAAAGAATTATTATTAAGAACATGTGGAATATGATAATTATTTTTTTATTTTAAACTATACAGTTTCTTTCAGGCTTAAAACATATATATATATAAAAGAAAATTAGGATACCACAAGATATCAGTATGCAAATTAGGATACAACAAGATATCAATATGACAAATATCACAAATTTTAAAAACTTTAAGACAATTTGAAATTTGGATATAATAATAGAAGTAGCAAATGGGGATGTTCAGAAATGTGATAATTATTTATATTATGCATTTCAACTAAGTTTTCTCAATTTGGTAGAAGTACCCATTTGAAACAATCAACTAAGTAGATATAGGAAAGATGTTCCAATTTGTGCTGAATTCTATGAAGGAAGCAAAGTGGTACTATTGAGCAAAGCAGAGTTAGAACTAAAAAGTTAGCTCCTTAACCGTCATTATCACAGAACAAGAAATATTTTTACATTTTTAATTAAGAATGTTTCAAATTAGGAAATAAGAAACCAAACAGGTCTATACCGAATTTCCATCCTGGATGCCCTAAATTTTTAACTACATCTTTTGGAAAATAGCACTTCTATGCTTATCCAAGTTGACTGATATTTTTTAGAATCTGGACCTCATTTCCATTATGCACACAAGCCAACCACAGAAGCCAACCAGTATTTTAAAACTGCAGTATTTACTAATGGGTGTCTGGCTAGAAACAGTGTTGGCAGAATTCTGGCAGAGGCATTTACTCTCACTAATGATGTGGAACAGAGCTGCATAATCATGTCCACTTGTATTAAGTCTACCCAAGTCTGTCATGTTTTTCAGTAGAACCAGAAACAAGCACCACCACCAGCCCCCAAAGTTCTAGAATCTTTCTGGAAGAAATGTTACATCAGAGCTGGTTCAAACCTGTTCATTTATTTCACTTAGGACATTCTTTACAAAAGTGACTTCATAGAGTACAGTGCATATAGATTGCTTGGCAGAACATTTTGGGGCATAAAGATAATATAGCCTAAATATTGACCATATCCAGACAGGAAAAATCTATCAAACATTTCTTTAGAAACTGGATTAAGTAGGACTCTCATACATACACTAATAGATCCCTAAGACAGGAGACTCAATTCACTGCCACTCTCTGCACCTCTGCCCCAGGAAAGCTATTGCCAGTTATACATTATTAGCCCTCCTCCCCCCATTTCCACCCACCCAATCCCACCCTAGTTGTACTTGGGAATAAGAGCAGCCATAGTTAGTCATCAGTAAGGAAGAAAGACAATGATATTTATTTGTGTGGGCATTGTTACTGTGTCACTCTTCTGGGGAAGAGTAGTCTGTCCATTAAAAAAGATAGATTCTAAACTTAGATATGTGGGAAATCATTTAGCACTTAATAGAATTCAAGTCATGCATATAGCCCTAAAAAAAATAAAATTAACAAAGAGCTAGACAAGGAAAGTAAATAACAGCATGCCTTTAAAATGGAAATCTTTAGACTAAAGATATGGCTGTTGTTATCATATTAGTATTAGTTAGTATTAAAGATGTCATGATACTGATAAAATTTCTTTCCCTTCTACCTCAGTATAAACTCCAAAGAACCTCCATTCTATTATCTGAAATTAGATGCCATTTTAAAACTTTTAGAAATAAACCATGAAGTGTCTACTTCACAGTAAAAAGCATTACTTTTTGTAGATTAAGTAGTAAATAACATCTTTATCCCATGTTGATAATTTAACATAAACTTTGCTAAAAATCTACTTTACAAATATCCATTATCATCTGACACCAAATCTAATTTCAAGTGGATTGGAACTTTACTCTGGCTTAAGAAAATGTTGTGTGTCCCTCCTTTCCTCCCTCTCTCCTTCCTTTTCTTCCCCTTCTCTCCTTTTCTTTCTTTCTTTTTTCTATCTGTTCTTCTTTTTTACATTCTTATGGCCTTATGATGCTCCTGATGTATAGATAGGTCAATATTTCAGTGGAAGGGGTACCTTGGGAGACAATGTTCTAACATGTTGGTATATAGCATTTGGACAAAGATGTATGTGCAAGCATGGTATTATAGCCATTGCAACTCCCATACTCTATTGAGATGTTTGTGTCTCAAATTACTGAGGCAGATGTAATAAAAAATCTTCCCTTTAATTTTTAACATTATTGAAGTTAATATATACCCTTTATTTTTTAGCATTATTGAGCTAATACAAACCTTTTAATTTTTAACATTAAAAAAGTTAATATAAACCCCATTAATGCTTCTCAGCTGATCAAACACAGGAATGAACATATGAACCAGTTGTGTCAGTAGTTTTTCCAGTAGGTAGTCAGTAGGTGATATGATCAACAATATTAATCATATCTACCTTTACTCAGTACTTTTTGGTATACAAAGTACTGTCATCTGAGTCCCTCCCACCAGCAGGCAGCCACCCCATGGTTGTCCGCATGCCCGGGTTCCTGGCCATCAGGCTCCCTTGCCAGTGGGGAGCAAAGGGGTCAAAGTTCCTGGGTAAGCCCCCTAAGCTGGATGAGACCCTGAGGGGGGAATGGGGTGAGGGAGATGGCCCCACCCACCAGTGGATGGCTGCTTCACAAAGCAACCATCTTCAGCTCGGATTGGCCGAGTCATGTTGCCCTCTGCTCCTAGCCCAAGGAGAGCATGGGAGGATGTAGGCAGGCTCAGCTGTATGGCCCTGCCCTGCACAGGGAGGTACCGGCGCACAGGCAAGGGTGGGGGGTGGACTTCCATTTCACTCTTACTCCAGCTAAACTTCAGAGGATCAAGAACATATACAACACAACCCCAACATAGAATGAGTGAGGAACCATGCAAAAATCCAGCCCACAAGCCTGAGATGGACAACCAAGAGAACCAGTACATGTGAGAAAAGAGAAACAACTGTAGAGACACGATGTCATCGTGCACACTTATGTGCTCACCAGGCCAAGAAGACCCGGGACTTTTTAGAGATGCCTTCAAAGAGAGCATCACACCCACCCCACACTACGGGAGAGGAGAGGGTGACCAAAGATGGGGTAATCAGCCCCACATCAAAACTGCAAACTGAGGCAAAGGAGATGATCTTCAAAGTATTCACAGAGAAACTTCTTGACCAACAGTGGCTGGGGGCGAGACCCCCTAAATCTGACACCACAGCCATAAGGAAAAGCAGCAAAGCAATGGAGATGGGATTGGAGAAGATGGCCTGCAGCAAGAAAACATGGACAGATCACAAATGAATATAGACTCACCACCCAAGGCAAACTTAATACTGAAAACTCACCAGCAAGGCTTGTCTGGTTCCAACAACACAGTCCCTCACCCAGTGAAAGGACACTGCCATGGGAAAGAGACTAATGAACTTAGCACATCTAGTAAACAACAAAGAGTGGGTTTGAGAGAATGGAGGGGGCACCAGAGGGAGGAGGGTGGGGAAGGTATCCCCAAAGAAACACTTACAGAGGTTGTGATCTAAAGAACAACAACAAAAGTACTGTCATCCTTATTTGTGATTCTTCTGGGGAAGACTGCTCTAGCTTCTTTGCCAGTTTCTTCTACCATCTCATGCCCTGTCCTACATACAGTTGCCCACCCCCACCCAGAGCTTCATTCTCTAGATTTACATTAACTCCTTTGTCCATTTTCCCAAGTATAGTTAATCTAAGTTAATATGTTTAATTAATTTTACTAAGTATACTAGTTTCCTGGAACTTTCATAACAAAATGTCATTAATGACAAAAAACCAGAAATTTATTGTCTCAATGATGTGGAAGCTAGAAATTGAAAACCAACATCTTTGCAGGGTACTTATTGCTGAAATATGTGAAATAAGGATCTGCTCCAGAACTTTTTTTTTTTAGATTGTAAATGGCTATATTCTTCCTGTGTCTCTTAAAGTTGTCTTCCCTTTATGACTAGCTTTGTGTCCCAGTGGTCCCTCTTTTAAGGACACCAATCATATTGCATTAGAGCCAATTCTAGTGATCTCATTTTAACTGAATTACTTCTATAAAAATCCCTATATCCAAATATGGTGATATTTTAATGTGCTAGATGTTAGGACTTCAACATCCCTCTTTTAGAGGGACACAATCAGCCCATCATACAAAGATTTGAAGATAATACTTGGATAGTATAATATTAATGAAGATAATACTTTAATTTTAGTAAATAAAAGAAATTTTAACTCTCATGTTGTTGTCATTGTCATGGAGTTTGCTGGCTATGCCTGGAATAGGGGCTGGTTTTTTTCCTCCTGTTTCTAGAGCCAACTCAACATCCGGGTAGAGATATAATTATACAGACCTCTCACTACCTATGGCTAATGGTGAATTTTGTGTGTCAAATTTATTGAACCACAAGATACTAAGATATTTGTCATATATTCTTTATGTTTATAGAAAGATGTTTTGAGGTGAGATTAATGTTCAAATGAGTACTAGGCAAAGTAGATTGCACTCTATAATGTGACTGGGTCTTATTCAATCAATTGAAGGCCTGAAAAGAACTCAAAATTCATCCTCTGAGTAAGGAGAAGTCTCCTGCCTAATAACCCTCAAATTGGAATATCAGCTCTTCCTGACCGATAGTCTTAAAACTCATCAGTTCTCAGTTCTATAACATGTCTGGAGAACCCTAACTAACACACTCCATAAGACAGTGTTCAACTCAGAAGAACAACCATAATTGAACAACATACAATCAAAGAATGGACTCTGAGAGGCGCACCACTCAATAGTGGGTGTGTAGCATGCCACCAGAGAGAGAGAGAGAGTTGCCTTGAATTTTACCATTTGGTTTAGAAGAAATTAAGTATAAGATTGTCTAGAGTACAGGAAATTGAAACAACAAAGTATGTCATTTATAATAAAAGTCACTGTTAACTTTAACGAAAAAAATAATTACAACCTAATTTTTCTTTCAAGATTGCAATCTCTCTGCCACAAAGCTGGCCTTCACTAATACAATATCCAACTCTCTGACGCCCTTATTTCCAGGTTATTCTCCTGAGTTACAGAATCTTTATGACTAAAAATAGTCCCTCATTTGTCACTCCAAGGTAAAACAAAAGCCTGTCCCCCAAACAAAACCTCGTTCCCATTTGCAGTGCAACCATGAATTAAGAATGTTGGTCAAACCTCAGCACATTCTTATGAGCACAAAACTCTTATTTTCTTTGCATACATTTCAAATCATTGAGGAACTCAAGTACTCACTTCATCTATAGCTTTTGGTGATGCTAGACAGTCCCTTTAGCAACTATCTTTTATAGTGTAATATTGTATATGTGTGACTTTATAAAGAATTAGCTTTTCCAAATTTGGACTCAGCACAAAAACTTTCAAGATCAGAGCTGAACCAAATCAGTCTCCAGGTTGGAGACTGATAACTCCTTCTGATTTTGTGGTTTGACTTTCACCTTACTTTGTTTTTCAGATTCTTTATTCACCACATCACCTGTTCATGCTTCATCCAAGGCTGTATGCTTCCCTTTTAAAAATACCAGTGTGGACAAAAATGTTTTCCCTTGGCATAACTGAGACAAGCTGGTATTTTCAAGAACAGCTTTACTAAACATGAGGGAAAACAGAAAAGAAATAATTACAGAAAACATACACAGTATAAAAATAGACAAGTTTCCAACTCTAGGTTTCTGTTTCTAAAAATTCCTTCAGAAGTAGGAAAGTTTTACTGCAGCACTTGCCCTCAGTCAGCCATATCCTTCAATTTTTCTACATCCTGTCTGAACTCCTCTCCCACCTCTGACACCTCATCTTTTGCTGAGTTCTGTAACCTTGAGCTGTTATTTTGATCCTGTTAACCCATATTTCAATGAAAAAAATAGCTAAAAACTTACTTTTAAAACTATCATTCTCTTAGTAAAAATATCTGAAACTCTTAACTCTTGTTAAAATGCCTGCTTACAAGATATTTTCAAGTTTTTCAGATGAATGTTTAAGATCCTCTGGTTCTTAGATTTTGGCTATTCCCAATACTGATGTTAGACCAGAATAAAATAAAGTATATTCTAGCTAGTGATTTCTGGGATAATGAATATTCTTTACAATGGCAGGTAGGGTTCTATGATTAAATAAATTTAAGAAATGTTAGGTTAAATTAATTTTCACACTTCTTTGCTACATAATTTCTCCTATTAGTGAAAAAAATGTTGAGCACCTATTATGTGCCAGGCACTGCTCTCAATACTCAGAAACCCCTTGTAAATAGTAAACAGGATGGATAAGATCCCTGCCCTCCTCTTATAGACTTCACCATGTAGGCAGGGATCACCGGAAAGTAAATAAGCAAACAAATAAGATTTTAAATAGAAGTGAGGACCTTAAGAGGTGACATTCTAGGGAGGAACTGAAATAGGGAAATCTATCAAGGAGAAGGAACAGTGAATGCAAAGACTTAGTAGGAAAAAACTTGGCATGTTGGAGGAAAAACAAAAGAACTGGAGCTGAGTACCTGGGGGGGGGGGGGAAGTTATCTGATGATAGATAAGGAGTAAGATTTATTTTTTGTTGTTGTTGCAATGGAAAGCAATTTGAAAATTTTTAAGTGTTGGCACAATCTAAAGTACAACTTAAAAATTTATATTCTTGGCTGTTGGGTAGAGGATAGAGTTTGGAGGTTAAGCTTACATGTGGAAACCAGTTAGGATACCTTTGCAATACTTCAGTTATAAAAAGATCAGGACACCAGCTAGTACTTGGCCTCTTCTTATAAGGGCACTAATTCATGAGTGTTCTGCCCTCCTGATCTATTTACCACCCAAAGAGCCCACATCCTAATATCCCATTGGGAGTTAGGATTTCAATATATGGAGCTTACAGTCCCTAACTGGTGTAGCCCACTTAGATTATGGTATTTAGATAGAACTTTATTTTTTTTTAGTGCATTAGCTATAAAAAATGAGAGGAGTCAAAGATATTATAAGAGAAAGACTAAATAACCACTGAATCTGCGTGTGAATGCAGGGGGCAGAGTGTAGGACAGGAAGGGGAAGGACATCAGTGTAAAGAGAGATGTGGCTTCAACTTGTGTTTGAGTATAGACAATGGGGTTTCCTGATAGGTTTGTGTGGAAAATAGTGAACAGGAAGAAGATAATGGTGACTTCTAGCATTTGGGGTTGAGTTACCCATCACTTGATGGTATTAGTGACTAATATAGAAAGCCTGGAGAATTCAGGCTTAAATGGGTGAAAAACATCAAGAAACTGCTTTGTCCCTGTAAAGATCAAAATACCTTTTGCACAAGTAAGAGGTGCTATCAAGTATACAGATATTATATTATCTGAAACTGCAAATGAAAGAAAAAAGTTTACAGATATAAACTAGGAAATCATTAGCGTACAGGTAGCATTTAAAGTCATGGATCTGGATTTGGGGTGGGGGAGGACATAAAAAAATGAGGTCAACTTGTGAGAGTGTAAAGAGAACTAAAAGTCAAAGCAAAATGCCGAGACACTTTGAACTTAAATATCTGAGAAATACCTAGCACACTCACATGCGGAATGACTTGGCTGAAGTCAAGTGAAACCATGTCTATCATCAGGTGTAGAGCTTCATTTGTTTCTTTACACCACACTGCACTTCCACTAAAACTTATTTTTTATTATTTCAACCCATTTATCTCATCTATGTAGATTGCTGTAGAAGTATGCGAGAAGGCATCATTGTATAGAGACAAAAATATAAGGCTTAAAACCAAGGACACCTGGTTTTGGATCTGGGTGTATTCTCAGCTTTGTGAGCTTGGACTAATTGCTTAACCTCCTTTCAAGTTCCAGTTTCATTATCTTTAAAATAGTGGTTCATAATGTCTGCTGGGGGGGGAGGGGCTGCTTATCATATTGAGTTTGTGTCTATAGTGCATCAAGGCAATAGTAGGTACAAAAATTCTACCTTAATCTATTTTTTTCTAACAGAATATCATATATACCAGGTGATGTAAACAACAGAAATTTATGTCTTAGAGATCTTGGAGGCTGAGAAGTTCAATGTCAGGGTACCAGCAATTCTATGTCTGGCGAGGAGCTTCCATATTTACAGATGGTAGAAAAAGACCCTTGACTAATATAAGGGCACTAATCCCATTCATAAAGACTTCATCCTTATTACCTAATTACCTCCCAAAGACCCAACCTTCTAATATTATCACACTGAGGGTTAGGATTTCAGCATATGAATTTGGGGAAAGTACATTCAGTGCAGGTCATACTCTATTTCAGAATTCCCCTCCCTCTTAATTATGTGAGAAAATAAAGTATTACAGCAAAGAGCTCAAAAATCAGCTTGAGGATGAGGCTTGTTGTGGTCTCATTTTCTGCATAGGAAAACATTTAGTTCAATTCCTCTTGTTGAAACTCTCTTCAAGATATTAGTGTATGTCCTTCCTTTGAATGTAATTCAAATATATTCAATTATATTCCTTGTGAATATAATTGAATCTCTTTTTAATGATTGAAGACCTTGCCGGTGCCTTAGGCTTATTATTTATAACTTCGAATCAAATCATTCAATTGCTTGGTTAAATATGCAGAAGGCACAAAACAGCTTTGGGATATGTTGAATTCAGACAATCTTCTTAGAAGTTTGTTGTTTTTCAAAAAGAAACCCAACCAACTGGGAGAAAATTTTTGCCCTCCAAACAAGTGACAAGGGTCTGATAACAAAGATCCACAAAGAGCTCCTACAGTTCAACAAAAACGAAGTAAAAAACCCAATCAAAAAATGGGGAGAAGAACTAAAAAGACACTTCACCAAAAAGGAGATACAGATGGCTAATAGACATATGAAAAATTGCTCCACTTCACTAATAATCAGGGAAATGCAAATTAAAACCACACTGAGATACCATCTTACACCAGTAAGAATGGCCCACACAAATAAAAAGACAACAACAAATGTTGACATGGATGTGGAGAAAAAGGAACTCTCTTACACTGCTGGTGGGAGTGCAAGCTGGTCCAGCTACTATGGAAGACTGTGTGGAGGACCCTTAAACAACTGAAAGTGGACTTACCATTCAACCCAGCAATCCCACTACTAGGAATCTACCCAGAGGACATGAAGACATTAATTCAAAAGGATACATGTACATGCATGTTCATTGCAGCCCTGTTTACAGTTGCAAAGAATTGGAAACAAACCAAATGCTCCCAAACAGATGATTGGCTAAAAAAAAATGTGGTACATATACACGATGAAATACTACGCATCCATCAAGGAGGACAAACACATGTCATTCGCAGCAACCTGGATGGAACTAGAAAGAGTCCTATTAGCAGAAATAAGTCAAAAAGAAAAAGAGAAGTACAGGATGGTCTCACTTATATGACGGATATAGGGAAAAACAAACAAACAAATAAAAAATGAAAACAACCAATGGGACTGAACCATGGAGCGAGAGAGGAGTAGGGGGAAGAAGACGGGGGAGGTGAAGAGCACAAAAGATCAGGATAGTTAACAAATGTTAGTGAAGTGGGAAAGCCCCGGGGTAAAAAAAAAAAAA